>JARHVA010006882.1:545000-775000 GCA_037957365.1 Torreya grandis
AAAACAATGTAAGAAGGTTTGTTAGACAACCAAATGATTCAAGGTATGATAGTTTACTCCATGATCATTTTTTATACATGTAATAAGTATGGTCATAGAGCTAAGGACTGTATAAGGAAGTAAATAAAGTAAGGACACTCATGGAGCTTTGGAAGAAGGAGTAATTGCTCATGGAGAAATCATAACTCAGGTTAGTCAAGAGGTATGTTGAATGATATTGTTTGCTACAGTTGAAATAAAGTAGGATGTATTACTAGACTCTACAATAATAGTTTGAGCAAGCTCTATGCTGCTAAAAGTAAATCAATGGTATTAAGACCAAAGACTATGAAAGATAGTCATGATCTAGGTGGACTACCTACTACAACAAATAAAGAACTAGATATGAAGAAGATATAGAACAACCAAGAGAATGTATCTTCTATCCATATAGAAAAAGAAGATCACAATCATCATAAAAAAAAAGGTATGAATGATCTTGTTTGTTTTAGTTTTCATAGATTTAGTCACATTTCTAGGTATTACAATAATATATTGAATGAGTTCCCAAAGAAGAATAAGGTATATGGAGTTCCTAGTGTGCAAAGAAGGGGTCAAAAATGGGTATGGAAACATAAGCCTATAAGAAGAGATTAGAATAAGACCAAAGATGGTTTGTCTGCCATTAAAGATATGAAGGAGGTTCAAGATCTTCTACTAATAACATTTATTGATAAATCTAAAGAAAAGAATGAATTCAAGGATTCATTCAAAGTCAAGCAAGACTGTAAGTCAGAGAAAGGTATGGAAATATGGGAGTCTCTAGTGTTTTGGGTTTTTTAGTCTCGCTATGTTAAAATGGGTGCCTTTCTTTTAGCTTCAATAAGACACTTTTTAGAAAGAGGAAACATGGTGGATGTTGGTTGGGTCATGTTTGATGTTGCAAGATAGAGAAGGTCATGAGAAAATGTGTTGGCTTATTGTGAAGGAATTTGTTGATTAGTAGATGTGTGTGTTATGTTTTATCTTAGTTTTTGAAGTATTCCAAAGCATGAAATCCAATGACATTAGGGTTTGATGTCTACAAACCCTAAGGTGTGTGTTCATGATGCTAATGATTCATTTTTGGTATATGGAACTAAGTGAACATTAGGTGAATAATATGAAAATGTTTTCATCAGCTGATGACATGTTTATAATGCATGCTTTAGCCTAGTTTAGTGTTCTTTGTCATGAAATAATGGTCACAATGTGTGCAAGGTCTGCAAGTAGGGAATGGTAGTTTCCAAATGACACAATAAGATTGATGAATTCTCAAGAAGAATTTGGTTCTCAAAAAGTTTTGTGCACTTATTTTTGGTGTGTTTTAGGTGTTTTTATGGTCAAAAGGATGTTGAAGTCAAATTGGAGATTTTTGTTTGCTCTTGGGTTTCCTAGTTTGTGCTTAAGAGTATACAAGTATTAAAATATATTATAGTATGTATGGGTTCCCAAAGATTTTGAATCTCAAATATTGGTCTAGAAGTGTGTAATGGTTGTCTCTAGGTGTACAATAAGTTTTAGCACTGAACATTGACCAGAAGGAAATTTGTTGACTCTATTTGTTTTAAAATTTTAGGGTTTTGGACTATGCCAAAAAAGTGGTTTGCCCTATGATTTTATTTATAATGCTTATTAATATATTTAATGTGCCAAATGGGTTTTAAAATCATGTTTCATAAAGATTTTAAGGTTTGTGTTTTTCAAAATTTTCATGTATTTTTCAATATGGGAAGCCTAATTAGCAAGTTGGTTTATGAAAGAAGTATGTCATAAAGGTTGAGATAGGTGTTTTATGTTGGTGTTATTTTAGGTGGAATATGAGAGTGATCTAGATATTAATTTTTAGGTCTTGGTGGTGTGTCTAATGAAAGTTTTGGGATCTAAAAGTTATAGGTAAGGTTATAAGGAGACTTGACAGGTCTATTAAGAAGAAGTGTGCCTTTTGTTCAAATTATCCAAAATAACAAGGCATGAGTATTTAAAGGTGATTTATCATGTTGGTTTAGGGCATATTTCCTATTTGGTGAGTGGCATGAAGTTTAATTGATTGTCTTTAAGATAGCTTGAGAGAGAAGGCTAGTAAGCATGTGTGGTGGTTATTCATGATGTGTGATCTTAAGATGATAATAAGGTGAAATGGCTCAAAAATCTTAGGGGGATCTATCTCAAATGTTTATTTTTATGTTCCATAATATTTCAATACTTTTTGTGTTCTTTCTTCATTGATTTTAGTGCTTGGTTGAAGAAGATGTCAAGGCAAGAAGAGGTAGGCTCAAGGTAAGGGGGATTTTGTATAATATTTATAATATGGTCCTATACTATTGGTGGTATTTTAAATTCTAAGGATTAGTTGGTTCCCACTTTGTCATTGTGTCAAAGGGGGAGAAATTTCCTATTGTGAGAGTGATTGAAAACAAAGAAGGTGAGCTAAATGATGTTTATTGACATCAATGATAAAGGGGGAGATTTTTGAAGAGTTGTAAATGATGTCATGGTGATGTAATGAAGGTGTCCATGTGAGTGGATGAAGTGCCTAGATAGTATAAGTAAAAATAACAAAGTGTGAAATTTGCTTGTCCTAGTGTGCTTGAAGTTGGCTTGGTTAATCTTCAAAGTTTATCTATTTAGAGATGATTAGGGATGAGTCTAAAGTATTGATCATGTGCAAGGGGTAATTTATATATTCAAGGATGATTAGATATATTATGTGTATTATTTGAATTCACTTGGTTGATCATTGTTCTCATCTAGACATTTTGGGTCTAATGACTGAAAATCTAAGTACACAGTTTGATGACATCATGATTGCCACATGTGGATGAGTCATGGGGAGTTGGTCATATGGGTATGATCACATTCATCCCTATTTGATATTTTATAAGTATTAGTTCATGAACCTAAGTGAATTCAAAGATACATGGGTCCAAATTTGGGCTCTCAAGAATTTTGATAGTGTTTTCTAAGTTGAAATAGAGCCAAGTAATCATGTTGGTGATGTTAGAATTCACACACATGCAGGTTTTAGGATAAAATGGTCACATGGGTTTGTTTAATAGTTTTCCTAGTTTTTATGTGATAAGTATTAGGTCATGCACCTAAGAATGATAGAATATGTGAAAGTGCAAATTTGGGTTCCCATGTAGTTTGACATTGTTTTCCTATACTTAGCCAAATTTGCATGAGGCAAGGAAGAGCTAAGTAAATAGTTTTGTGATGGAATATATTGCACATGTGGATGTTTCAAAACAAGATAATCATATGGGTTTCTTAAGGTTTGAGACTAGTTAATCTATGTAAATTTTATATTATGCACTGAAGCATGTCAAAAGCTATGCATGTGCAAAGTTGGCCTTGTAGACAAGTTTTTAACATAGTTGGCTTTGTGGTAGAAAAAATTGAGTGAGCATTTTAATGTCATTATAGCTCACAAGTGTAAGGGATCTAGGAGTAATTAATCACATTTTTATATTTTCCTATGTGATGAGATCATATGGTCCAAATTTGAGAACATGTGAGTGAGTGAGGTAAAAGTTAATTGAGGTTCAAAGTTGGCTTCTCATACAGATTGCAATGGTCCCTATAGTCTATTTTGCACAAGTTAAAGATTAGGACCAAATGAAGATCTAATGATTTTTAGATGATCATATATTTTTGATCAAATGGTGCATGTTGATTGAGATGGTAATAAGTGCATGTTATTTAACATTAAAGTGTTAAGGCATGCGAGGGTGTTAAGTGTCATTATCACTGGGGTTCTGAGCAAGATCAAATAGTGATTGTTGCTTGATAAAGACCTGACTGATCCATAGAGATTGATGGAGCACATTGATTACAATTTTATATATTTCACAAGATGAGGTCAACTCTTAGATATTTAACTGTGACCATTTGAATTTGAATATTTGAATTTTGCAAAAGGAAAAGACTACTATCTAGCTTTTGTACCATATCTTTTGATATATATAGAATTTTCTCATCATGTTAAAAAATAAGTTGTAGAGGATTGAAAGTTAAATCTATAAATATGAATTTTCAGGTCTAATTATATGTATAAACAAATTTATTGATATCTAAAGTTGACTACATGTTTGACTATGTTCTGCAAGTAACCTGAGAAGGGTAATTGAGCTAGTTCTGATGTTTTAATGTTTAATGATGAATTAAATATTGAAGCATGTTGTAGACTCCATAACTATTCTCTTTGTGAATTATTAAGTTTTGAAAAATAATATTTAATATGAAAAAAGTCTTAATAAGATGATTGTGTGTTCATTCATGTTAATTATGTGCATAAAATGTTGTTTGAGCAAATTATGCTTAAGCAAAAGTATACTGTGATGGTTATTAGAACTTAAGGAGAACCTATAGATCATGATGAATGGGTCCATGCATTTTTAAAGTGTTCTTATTTTTTATTTTTCTTAGAGAAGTGTCAAAGATCTGAATGGGTCTCCATAAGACCTAAAAGTGACTTAGGCCTATTTGAAAGTGGATTATACTTAAGTGTGACCCATGTAATATTCCTTAAGGGTGAAAGAATGTGTTTTATATGAAAAATAAAGATTTTAGAATTGATAATTCATGATATATATATATATATATATATATATATATATATTGAAACCAAATTAGATGGTTTCTAGATTTGTAGAGGCTTGAGTGAGTATAATATTCATTGAAGTGAAGAAAAGAGGAGACTGAGTGTGCCTAATGGTTGGGTTGATGAGAAGAGTAGATTGAGGACTATGTGTATGACCTATATGTCATAATTTTGATGGAAGAATAGTGATATTATAGGTTGAATATGAGTGAAAAGTTGAGGAGCAAATAAAGGAAGTGAGCCTAGTGGATGGGATGATGAGTAAATCTAGTTCATGATTATGTGTATGACATGTAGGTCATATTAATATGTCATAACAAGTGATCTTAAATTTTTGATGATTTAAAGTGTGAGTGAAGGATAGTTAATGTTTGTGTGATCTTGGAAGTTGATTTTTGAGGTAGATTAGAGTATGGTTTGTGTGAATGACCTCATGGTTAGGTTATTTTTGTGGTAGCAAAGTTGTTGTAGGTGTGATAAAGGAAGTGTGAGTGAAGAGTTGGAGTGTGGGACTAGTTATGATATGTAATGTGTCTCAATTGATCTTTGTGTCTTGGTACAAGTATGTAATGTGATTTGGCCAATAGGGAGTATTGGGTTAAAGAGTGAAGGTAAAGAGTGATAATTATAGGTCCATCATCAAGTGTTAAAGACATCAGTTTTAAGGTGGAGATGTTCATTTCAAAGAAGGGTCTTAAAGACTTGGTCTTACTTAGGGGTAGTTATTTATTATAAAATATTTATTTCACTAAGGGAAAGTGGTCTAAAGGAGTTGATCATCTTATGGGTAGGTTCTCCTTATGTAATAGGCATTTCACTAAATCCTTGTCAGGAGGATTTGACCAGTCTCTAGTTTGTAACACCTTATAATACAAGTAGTCCAAGTGTTTTCAATATTGAGAGTGAGTTTTAATCCCCAAGAGGGTTTCCCACATAGATGATGTGTTGTTATGTTGTATGATCTTATTCATGTTTTGGATAAATGTACTTTCATGTTTATGTTGCTAAGATCAAGTTGATGTATGATGGAAAGGTTTTGGAATTAAATGTGCATTATTCTATACTAATTCAACCCCTGCTCTCAGTAGCTAATTCCAAGATGCACATCCTTGATCCAATATAGGAAATGACACTCATATTATGCCACTCTATTTTCATAGGTCATGAAACTCGTCTACTTTATTTTTCACATAATGAGGGGATAGGTATATTTATCTAAAATTATTCTCAAATAATTCCTAAGTGAGGGAAGCTAGTGTCAAATGGAGCTTCTATTCCTCTCCTTCCCACCACATCTTAGTTGCATTTATAACAATTTAGGTGCCTAAACAAGCCTTCCTATTGGATTCATAATAATACAAAGTGAAACATCCTCTCATGCTTGCCAACCAAGCTTATATAATAAATCCTTCCTATGTACCATCAAAATTAGGAGGGTGTAGCTTGATAAAATCCTTCACAAAATATGTAGGTGAAAATTTAAGAGGTTGATCTATGTGTCATCTCTCCCATTCTCACCATGGAGATTAAATTCACCTATAAAAATCTCATAATGGTGGTGGGGAGGAATCATAGGCCTCTCTCCTTCAACAAATCTCTGATCATCTTAGGAATGTTGTGGGGAGTGCCTCTATGCCTCTAGTGGTGTCTCTAACAGTCTCTCCTACAAAACATATCATATATGTTACATAAATAAAAGGAGATGAGGTCTGATTTCCTTTCATACCAACTGAATGGGAGGCTCTTGCTAAAAAAAATAATTGTCACCATGACATGCTCAATGTTATCTTATCATTCTACATACCAACAAGTATGACATCATAGCACATGAAAAATAGTAAGCCAAAAGTAATTAAAATACCCAAAACTCCTAGTGTTGTAACTTAGGATCTAATACCAAAATTTAATGCCTATTTTTTCCTAAATATATACATGACACAATATAATACCAAAAAACACCTATAAGCATGGATTAATACTATAATATATTCAAACATAAAATAAATCCTAGAACTACCATAAGAATTTAATGGGCATAAGACACTAATTAAGAATCCCATAGTCCTGATTCATTTAGCCAACATTCATAACTCCTTTATAAACTCACATTAAATTATAAATGAGCTTATCATATTGGTATAATCATTAATTTAAACTTAGTTCAAAGTGGATGTAGTCAACATCCACATGGATGCTTAAATGGCTCCAAGGCCATGATAGCTTCTCTTCGAGTCCTTGAGGCACTTTCCTACCATAAACATCCTAATAATTACCTATGAGTCTAAAAATATTTCACATTTCACCTAAATCCTTGAGATAATGGACCATTTGGATAATACCATGCAACAAAATCCCACTAATACTCTAGCCTAGAGGCTTCACATTCTACATGGTTCTTTCCAGGGTCATGAGTCACATGGATAATGTCATGTGGTAAAATATCACTTGTATACTATCCCAAAGTATTTCCAATTTATATAGTCTTCTCTAGGGTTGAAGGTCATTAGGATGATGCCATGTGGCAACATTTCACTTATCTACTAGCCTGAAGGCTTCACACTCTATACAATCTTCTCAGGGGTTATATGTCACAAGGATAATGCCACATGGAAATATCTCACTCACCCACTAGCCTAGAACCAACCTTACATCAAACCATGTTGATGTCACTTTTAGGTTAGTGGGATGGTGATATATGGCTTCCTTTGATCCACTTGACAAAAGTCTTGAAACTGACTAAGACAAAATCAAAACAAAAGGGAAAGGAGATAAATTGGTTAAGGTAAAAGACTATAAAAAGACCCAAATAAGAGGTTTCTAAGTCAAATTACAAGGAGATTAATTTATTTAATGAGGAAAATGACTAAGGAAAAAACCATTAAGAAATTAGTAATTGGCTAAGGCATGATCCAAGGTAAAATGGGGATATGACTCTAATAACTAGAAACATAGCAAGATAAAATATATGTGCCTACATTTCTACCATTGAAATCAAGTCTAGAAAATAAGCGTAAGATTTATTAGAGGAAATATCATAATTTTCAACTAATAAAATCATTGGTTTAGTCAATTTGTCAACTAAACACAATGTGAGTTTACTAGAGCCAACATCTCTAAAAGAATGGCTTGTTATTATGAATAGATAGGTATAATCTTTAGCAGATTACACACTCAGCACTTGCTCAGAGACTCAATCCTATATGTAGGTTGTGAGGTCTACTATGAGTTCCCTTAAGGTGTAAAAGTCTCAAATAAATCTAATTTTATAGGATCACTAATATTAACACCAAATACATATGCTTAATAAAACTTATTCAGTTTTATTAAATGACTTAGTTGATGGGAATGCATAGAATAGGCAACTAACTCAACTATAAAAGCCTAGAGTAATATTTCATATACATCATTCCAATCCACAACACCACTAAAATTTCTAATGAACTATTTATATTTTTATTCTAATAACAATCCATAACTCAATAGATGCATTCTAGTTATCCTTGCACAACCCAAATTTAAATGAATAACCCATAATTGATTTAAAAATGAAAGACATGCATAAAAAAGAAATTGTTCTAAATAGATATATAATCAAATGATTCATTGTTTTTCATTATAAAATTCATAATGCGTAAGTATTATTACCTTACATCATAACTCCTTTCCAAGGGTCTGAATACAAATGATCATAATCAGACATGACTCATTTTATAAAAAGGTTCATTAAAAGATAACATAGTATTTATTCATGATTGGATTAATTACATTAACTCATCACATATAAATATAAAGAGATATGTAATGATTAAAATATATCCACTCATGATAAATAATTAAGCGAGGAAAGCAATTTCTCAATTTAATTAAAAGATCTCAAAAGGGTTAAATAATCTCTTATATAAATAGAATCCTTACCAAGGTCCTATAAATCAAGCATTCATAATATATATATATATATAAATTAGTTTAACACTTATGTTTTAGTAAATTGAAAATAAATATTTTAATCCATAGTTAGAATATTATCTAAACTCTTTCTTTTGTAAGTATATTGCAAGTAGGCTGGCTAATAAAGCTTTAATAATACATCAGATTTCATCCATATATTTTCATATAAATAGGCACGTCTCTAGAACTAATTAAATAATGAATAACCAATTAGTTTTTAAGAGTGTTCTTAATCTAATATTGAGAATATTTTGGCCATAAGGAGGAAGGTTCACTTCCCAACCTTTTGTTATCATTAAGATGATACTTAACACACCCCTGATCTTGAGACTCTTAGCTCTGAGCATGTTTATATCACTTAGTAAAGGAAAGGGTTGATATCTAATCAAGGGTATCTTAACACAAGGGAATGACCATGAAACACCTACATTATTATTCTTGTTTCTTACCTAAAGAGACTCCTAGTCCCAAATTCAAAGTAAACAAGCATTCAAATGATTATTCAAGTGAAGATAATCATTCATAAATATAAAAATAATAGGAAAAATTTCATAACATAACATGGCCAATTATTTGATTAGATAGCAAGAGGATACCCAATTTTTTACTTGCATCCACTATTCATAGGATGTTTAAGTAGTCTACTATCATGTATCATCATGAGAGGGATTAACAACTTCCACTATGATTTTCATAAGAGGGTCAAGCATTCTACCACCATGCCTAGCACATGAAGGATTGACATCCTTCCACTATGAATATACTATTCATAGATAACCACTTCATTATATCACATCATCATTATTACACTTTAATAAAGAGGTTGAAACATCTAATTCAATAAATGAGGAAAACAACTTCACCAAGGTCCTCAACTTGGTAAGGAACTACATGGTGTCTAATGCACAACAATGACAAGATAATAAGATAGGCATAATACACTAAGTGGTATTATCCTTTAAGTAAGATAAAAAACAATAGCCATAATCATTTCATTCAACTAAGGAGGAATAACCTCTCCAAGGCCCTCAAATAGGCAAACACCACATGGTGGACAATGCACAACCATGGGCAAGGTAATAAAATAGGTAGAATAAACCAAGTGTTCTTATTCTCTTGAAAACAAAAGATCAAACAAGAATATAATAATTTCATTCCAATTAAGTAGTAGAAAACATAAGATAAAATAAATACCACCTATTGACTGAAGACCACCTAGGCACTATCCTCTAGATGTCTACACTTGAGTCTCTTTACTAGTTGTATCTATTTGTTATTATATTATGCTTAATTTACATTCTTTAATTTGGTAAAAATTCTTAAATTATGGGAGTTGAAATCCTACATGTATTCAACTAATAATCCTCCAATAACTAGTAGTTTGTCAACCCATGCCTCATTAAGGGACATTATTTTCCATGTTCAATTAAAGTATATGATTGATTCATAGGGTTTTATGGTTACTTCCAAGACTTACCTCTTTTACTGCTTAATCTTAGTACTAAGGAAATTAATGGAAAATCTGCCAAAGGGTCACTATAATTGGCTTCAATATCTTTAATGCAACAGATAACAAGTTACACCAACCATGTTTAAAGGATAGGTGCCTGATCAAATGGTATGTCTACTAGGTGGCAAACTAGGAAACTGATTATATAATAGGAGTCAAAAAGGGTTAAATCTATTTTAGTGATATAATGATGGTTGGCTTAGTATCTTTCATTTATCATCCCTTTTCTTATTCATGCACAACTGATGCACACATCAAATTCCTCTAACCTAATATCCAAAGCTATAGAATTTAATTGAACATGGCACTCAATCAATTTTCCTTAACCAATATTTTATGTAATACTAACATCCACATATATGAGTTCATATGATCCAATACATTAATAGTTTCCAATTAAAAATATTAGAATCAATGACTAAAACCTAATTTAATTCAATATATCTCATGGACAAAATTAAATTTCATAAAGCAACATTACATAAATGAAATGTAAGCATCATAGTTTCATAAGTAAGCAATCCAAAACATGATTGATAATAGTTATTTCTCATGCTTCCCAACACATGAAAATGCTTCATAAATACTTGCATGTCTTAGCTAGATGTGTCTTAACATCAACAATTCATTATAAAAACATATGAGTCATAGTCTCATAGTCATCTTTGTCAAAGATAAACACTATTCAAAATAGGCCTTATAACTTCAATTTAATTAGTACCAAGATAGACCAAATGATATATTATGAGAATTATTAGAAAAATGAATGATAAAACTTCTTCCTATTTCCCATTACCTACCACATATATTTTACAAGGTAAAAGTATAACACTTTTTATCTTATCATGGTGTAAATGTGCACCAAGATAATGATTGTTTTGATCTTATGAAAAATATTACACAGTTAACCAATCGAGAAATTGTTACACTCTAAAAAGACATATTTATATCTATTTCACACAATTATTCTATAGGCCATTTTATGAGGGTCAATACATCCATGTTTCTCCTTTTGAGGAACACATGGTATATTAGCCTTTATAGAAGATGGCCACTATTAGAATTCCTCCTCATGCACCCTCTCCCAGGATTGATCTCTCCCATACTATTCCTAAAAAGGAACCATTGGTTGATTAGGTCATTCATAAAAATACACGTGGAGAAGGTGAGCCTACACAACATATATGTTTACTTAAATAAATATATACATATTCACATGATATTTCTATAGATACTTTAAAGCCAACAAAAGAAATAAAACTAATAGTTCCATTACTGCATAATCATTATAGTCAAGTTTTCTTATTTCCATTTAAATTTAATTACATATGGTGATTTATTTATTTCCATTATAATATAAGAATTTAGTTAAATGGAAATATTTTTTATACAACTTACCATATTCAAAAATATATTATGGAAATAAATTCAATTAAAACCATACAAAAAGTAACAAAGAATTAAACATTTCACATCCTTTTGAAGCAAACTAAACCATGTGAATAATGTCGTGTGTGTGATTGTGTGTGTGATTTTTGTGTGTGTGTGTGTGTGTGTGTGTGTGTGTGTGTGTGTGTGTGTGTGTGTGTGTGTGTGTGTGTGTGTGTGTGTGTGTGTGTGTGTGTGTGTGTGTGTGTGTGTGTGTGTGTGTGTGTGTGTGTGTGTGTGTGTGTGTGTGTGATATAAGGTTTATATAAATAAAAAACTAGTCATATGTTATGGGAATATACATAAGATTATACTCATAATCACTATTTATATCAACCACCCTCATTCCCCCCGATGTGGAATCACCTAGGTCTAAGATGGGTCCCAATGATCAAGATGTCTCATGCACTCTCTCTTCATATGAAACTAGTTGAAACATTATCTCCTCATGATCATGTTGCATAGTGTCATACCACTCAATCAAAACCTACATGATATTTATGGCATTGAATTTTTGGATGTATCATCTATATAAATCAACACACAACTAATCTCTCTTAGTCATTATGGTATGATATGAAACCATCACCCTCACCACTAGATAAAACAAGGTTGCATGGTAATCTAAAATATCAAAAAATATCTCAATGAATCCCTCATTAGCTATATCCATGGGCACATTCTGAGTGACATCCTCCACCACATGGCTAACCATAATATCCCACTCTTGATCGCCTACACATAAGACATGAAAAGTAAAAATTAGATAATGTTATAAACAAAATACTATGTCAATAAAATATAATAACTCAAATGTAGGTTATTTAAATGTGGCTCTAATAACCACCACTTAAATTAGGGAGATCACCACTTCCATCTCATCTTACATTAATTTATGTTATAGGTATGGCACCAAGGTAAGAAAATACATTTGGGAACAATAATGGCCAATAGGATCTTGCCCACCACTACATGTAACCATATGTACACCTTACATCATCCCTTATAGATAGGGGAACCATGGGATCTCTATCATCACTAGTATGTGGGGATATATCCCTAGGTATAGGTGTTAATATATCATTGGTTCTATGTTCACTTTGTTGATATGTTGCCATGAGTATGACACTGATGGCACTCTTTATTCTATACCAAAATATGAAAGTACACAATCATACTGAAATAGATTGTATACCTTGGGAAATTAGTCCACCAACCACATACTAATTTGAATTCTCTAAAAATCATAACCATCCTTCAGCCACCACAAAAATGGCTTATATAGATGATATATAATTTGATCCATAGTAAATCTATCCAAAATGGTGTGGTGTTCCATCATTATGTGTAGTCTACCACAAAGGAGTATCCACTAGTCTACAAATATCTGTAGATGGGCCTACCTAGTTAGTGGTCCAAAAAGTGGGGTGAAAAACCATAAAATAATCATAAATTAACACCTATAATAATGTGTTTACTCCAATACAACCACTACATATCTCTAATGCAAACCTATAAAGATATTTATATAAGAGGGGAAACATGGTACAAACCCAAGAATATAAATTGCCCTTACACTCAATCTATCAAACTATATGATACATGCAATAATAAAACATAATAGTACTACCATCCACTACTAAGAATGAGTCTAATAGTACACAAATTAACTTCCATAAATGTAGAACATCACATTTTATAATTCTATTGAGGCACACCATGTTACTCAAATCTACACACAATGCTCTCTACTTAGTAAAATGCCTATGGGAACACTGAATATAACCACCAATGTCATCCCCTATAACCTGTGTTATCTCACTTATGACAAGTAATCAAAAAATATGATATCCATTATCCAATATAACTATTATCTCCCTTATTTTAAGCCATAAGGTATAGGTATCTAAGCTTCACATCTCAACTAGTGTTGGAGAAGGTGGACATTATAGGGCCTATCCTAACTAGGTTTCAAGCCCCAATCTATTTTGATCTATCATAGTCCAATCGAACACATCCAGTCCTAACTTCATAAGCATGGGAAAATGCCTTCCATGCTAAAACTCTTAAATATATACAAATCTATTCAAAATAAGAATTATCAAAAATAATGATTAGTCAAGTCATTTTAAAAATCAAATACAAAATTTATAAGTTAAAAATCACAAAAATCATCAAGACAACAATATTGCAAACTAACACTAATGATAGACATAAAAAATCAAATAATTTCATTAAAAAAGAAGACACTGGCATCAAGATCTAAGTTCAACTATCCCAAGATTAGAATGAAGTGGTTTCAATAGTTATAAAATAATTTTTTCTCTAAAAAGGAAAAAATTTCAAAAATCTAACTTTACTTTGTGACTCAAACCTAAAGCTACTTACCATCCCCTCAAAGTCCTAGCTAATTAAGGCTATTTAGAGAACCTCAAATCATAGTGGTTATGGGGCTCTACTCCATGGCATTATACTTTTATACTATCTCAAAATTACAAAAGGATCAAAATACAAATGAATTAAAATTTATATTTAAAAATCCTAATAAACAACTTCTATAATAACTTCAAACATATATCTTGAGTATTGAATTTCCAAATTTAAAACTATGAGTTACATTAGGATCCATAAAATAAGCACTTTCACATTATACAAATTTGGAAAGATATAAAAAATACCTAAAATGAACTAAAATTTTGATTACACATAGATACTATTTAAAATCACATGTGCTACCAACATAACATTACATTATATTTTACTAACACTACTAGGGTAAAGTTGGTTACTATACACTCATTTATATAAGATTTTTACTTATTCATTTTATGATGAGGTTACTTGCATTTTTTATTTTACCTCTTTGAAAAAAGAGGGGCATATCAGTGGGGGAATATCAAATAGATATGGCTTTTACATTCATAGTTTTAGATTCAATAGAGGCATGTTATGAGAACATGTCCTCAAAATTTATTTAGTATTCAACATATCTAGATTACAGTGGGGGCATATTTTGGAAACACATCCTCCACATTGCTACATAGTTATAAATTTATCTAGATTATAGTAGGGGCATATTATGAAAACATGTCCTCCACATTTATACCATGTTAAAACTCTCCATATATCCTTCACAACATATGGTTCATACACATATTTTGGTTAACATTCTATACACTGGTATTACCATTATACACATATTGTACATGACTGGTACTTATGCAAAGAAGCCAAAAGGCATAATCCACATAGGATATTATATTCACTCAAGATATGACAAAGGGCATAAATAAGGGTCTATTTTTTTTAGATATTTAGTTATTGATCCTATCTTCCATATTCACCAAGTTATCATGGATTGATATCACATTATGGACTATTACTATGTCATGGAGTTTATCACGTCATGAATTGAAACCCAATTTGGACTATTACATAATGTTATTTGGGAATTATCCATCTATAGTAGTTGGTACTATTTATATATTGGAGTGATTTGATCATCCAATCCCATCATGTTATGTACTTGAGTTGTGTTCGTTTATAAATTATACTCTCAATGAATGAAGCATTTCTCTTCTTATTTAGGCTTATAGGCATGATCACCTCCCAAATCTCCCCTCTTTAGATAAAACACCACTGGGGTGTAATCTAACTAATTGCTTGTGATCTGACTCATCTTCATGGCCAAAATATGGATGAGGATACAAGTCCCTTGCTACTTCGCTAGTTTTCAACATTCCAAAATCATTACCACACATCACATACATAGATTTATTCTATCCATGCTCTTTATTTACATTATTTTATATTATTATTCATGTGTGTGTGTGTGTGTGTGTGTGTGTGTGTGTGTGTGTGTGTGTGTGTGTGTGTGTGTGTGTGTGTGTGTGTGTGTGTGTGTGTGTGTGTGTGTGTGTGTGTGTGTGTGTGTGTGTGTGTGTGTGTCTGTGTGCATGTGTACACGCATGCACCAATTACTTTGTGACATTCCATTTATTTTAGGTATTATTCAAACAAGAGGTTCAAGTAAATTTCAAGCTATGACAAGGTGTGTTGTACACTCTAAGTTATTCTTTTTATTTTCATTTAAGCTAGTAATTTAAATTTTATGCATTAATAAATTAAGGTGTGGAATTTAGATATCCATATTTGGTATCAAAATAGTTTCATAGCATGTTTTTATAGCCTTTTGGATATTTACATATTTTTAATAAGAGTTAGGTATCTAGTGGAGTGATCTCTTGTGGAACTCTTCAGCTCCACATTAATTCACTTATTTTATTTTCCCCTGTGAGACTATATGATATAAATTATATTTTATCTATTATATCGTAAAGATCCCCACCTATGTTTTTTTATCCCTATATATTTAACCTTTGGACACTTGCATTGATGTAAGTGTCCAAACTTATCCTTTTATCATTTTCCTTATATTTCACTTGGTGATAATTTATTTTGTATCATGTGTTCATCCTATTATAATATTTTCACATGCCACTAGGTCCTAATTCAAAATCAATAGATCACTATATATATATAAAGGTTATGGTCTAATTATATTACCTATAATTTATATCAAGTAAATTTTTAATTATTAAATCCTTTACATTCTAAGCTATCAAATTTCACTACAGTACTATATTAAATATCTAAAGCACTCAAAATTTTAATACATTCTTGTATTATTTATAACAAGGGTTAATATAAGAGAAAGAACATATAGTTACATAGTTATAATTCCATACACATTCTTAGGAGGGAGAACTATATGCTATTATGAGGTCCTCTTTGGAGTATTGTGTAGGAACACTTAGCAATAACTAGGTTGTTAGGGTTAGCTCGAGTCATGTGTTAACCCCTTTTTTTAATTAGGTCACAAGAGTTCAAAGGAAATAACATTAGGGTTTTTATTATTGGTTATATATCTCACATAGATGAACATATTCTAATGTACCAAATAGACATACAAGTTACATTGAAGGTTTGAGAGAAGTTTTGATTACTCATTGTGTATATCTTGGGTTGGACACTTGCATCAAATTTAGATATCTATGTCGACACAATTGTATTTATTCGATGCAAGTTTCTTATATGTGAATCTATCCAAAATATATATTTATCATATTCTAAACCCTCATTAAATCCCTAACATATTTTTAGATCACCATCATAGCCCAGATCTAAATATTAAATAAGATAAGATCTCTCTATCCCTTGGTTTTGCATTGTATTTATTATACATGCTAAATTAGGTAAATATGTATTATTTATTGTATTTTTAATGTGAATTTAAATATAGTATTACTCAATTTGAATAATTGTATTTTTTTAAGTGTGATTATGTAAAACCAAAAATAGCATAAAATAGGAGTCATGTTAACCCCAAAAATCATATTGTAGAGTAAGATATTATTTTGAATTAAAGGAGGAACGTCAATACCAAATTTTTAAAATTCAAAAAAACAAGTATTATGGAGGACTTCCTAGAACATATGATGAAATTATTTTCACAATAATACATGTAGACAAATACTATCAACTAAACACTAACCACAAATGTGTAAAGATGGTGGAATACAAATAATGAAAATATCCTAACCTAGATAAGCTTTAATATTTTATTAAAAACATGAAATATAAAAGAAGGGTATTTTATAGAGATCATTAAGTACAATGAATCATGTCTAAAAAAATACATATTATAAATTTTTAAAGGTAATGGAATGATAAAGGATAAAAAAATATTAAGGGTACAATACTTTTATTGGACCTTTGAAACTTTACCACAAGCATGGTACATGCATCAAGAGATTTAAAAGGGAACTAGAGATGGGAGGAATTGAATACTCAATTATATAATAAATTTAATTTTTAAAATCAAGATAAAAGGGTATGTTGTGTTTTGTGGAAAGTAAAAACATTCCCACTCATGACTAAATATATTACAATAGACCAATTTAGTAAGATCAAGATATAAAATAGAGGAATGCATAATACAAATGACTGGAAACGCATTGGTTTCATAACCAAAATGGAAGTGTTAGCAACCTAGGTAGCACCCAGTTTGAAGGTTAACAAATTTTGCTCTAAAACTCCTTCGCACTTGGACTAACATTAGAATGATTGAAGGTGTGGGACATTTGAACTCATATCAGACCTTATATTTTGATGAGGCTAGATATTATGATGCATCACTTTGCTCACTGATACTAAAACCTACTGATTATTAGGATGAAAAGGGTAAGAGAGATACTAAAATGCAAATCCTTTTATACTATTGGTGATACACTTGAATAGTGATTGATCCTATGTAAAATTTGAAACTTAGCCACACATGTGGATTAAGATAGAAAAATTTATCAAAAAAACTCTCTTAGATCAGTCATAAACATCATTAATTCAAATGGAGGTTTGAAATAAGCTTGTAGATTTAGGGTGTGTGAATGGAGGTCTCTAAAAACACTATATACTAACATTCTCCAACTCAATTTATATTCATAACTCTTTAAGTGACTTGTAAAGGATGAAATCATAATAATAAATGAGGAAAGGACCTAAAAAAGGAGATATATTAGAATTATATGCAAACAAACAATCATAATTACACACTACAACCATGAATGATCTACAAACAAACTCTCTTTATTGATTTCTAGTGCAAGTTATGATTTTTGTATAGTTTTCCTATAATAATCTGAGGGACGCTAAAAATGGATTCAAAAGCCTATATATATATAGTCAAATTTGGAAATATCTAGCCAATGTGTCATAGAGGAGATAAGGATTAGTCTATTTGGAGTTAACTCAAGACTAAAATAATTTTACAATAATAAACAAAGTCTTCAATTATCTTCTATGTCTTCAAAAATTTGCATGAATCTCCCTTATGAATTGCAATAGAGGTGGTGGGCCCATATTTGACTTGTCAATATTATTTTAATGAAAAAAAAACCAAAATTGGTATGATAAATCCAATTTTAAGTGATTTTAAGATTAAGAGAGGTCCTCCTTTGCATGAAAAGCATGAAAGATGTAAGAAACTAGCCAACCATTTAACTGAAGTGCTTTGGTTTTAAGGGCTAGTTAACTCCCTTTGAACTCAACTTACATGAAGTGAAACTTATGGATTGAGATGAACATTGTATTTATACTTAAAAAAATGATATTTTTAATTCAAACTCCTCATGAACTACTTAATTAGCCTCTTCAATGCCAAATCTCTTTGCTTATTTGATTAAATAAGCCTACTAGGTCAATTAGCTCTAGTAGTTTACTCTTTGCACTGGAAAATACATTAGAGCCTACAAAAAAAACATGAAAACCTATAAAAATGAAGATATTATACGTGGGTAAACTCCTCCCACCATGAGATAGGTAATTCTTATGAAGAAACACTTGCCACTCAGTCACTAGGGTTGACTAGATCCATTTTGCCGCATTTTCCTATAGACTAGTTATTTTCAAGGAGTTGGTAGGGGCACTTTCAAGAATATTTTTGACCAATTTATGATTTTTATATGAATGAAAAATGTCTATATTCAACATCCATGAATTATATTTTAGGTAAACTACCTTTAACCTCATTTTCCATGCTTTTTTCTCTAGAAAACTTGATTTTTGCCTTGATATGTATAGCTATGTATAAAAAATTGGCATTTATAGAATCCTCTATATGTTTAATTTATGTTTGAATAGGTTTCAAGTTGATCCATGTGGTTTTTATGTCAATAAAATCAACTTTTCTTAAAATTGGTCACTATGAGGGTTTTACAGCTGAATCTTCTTAATGATGATTCATGAAGCAAAGACCTCCAAATCCAAACTTATTTCCATGAATGTGTATTATACTAACCCCCTAAAAATCCTTTAAAATATTAGATTCCCATGTAAAATATATTATAATATATCACATGAAGTAAATGTTAAGCACGAGATATACTGAGAGGGGGGGTGAATCAGTATATCATATATCTTATAAAAATTTCCCTTAATCAAATTCAACTTAACCAAACATTCAAGATATACAATAAAACTGAAACAATAAACACCACACAAGATAGAGAGAGACACTAGATTTAATGTGGAAACCTAATGTGGGAAAAACCATGGAGAACAATCTCAAGTATAGGAATGAGCACCAACTCAAACAATAATATTCACAAGCACCAACTTGTAGGAGCACCAACCCCTTTGATGAACACCAACACAACAACTAGTCATGAGCACCAACCCATAGGATCACTAACCCCTTTGTTGAGCACCAACATAGCAATAATTCATGAGCATCAACCCATAGGAGCACCAACCCCTTCAGTAAGCACCAACATAGCAATAATTCATGAGCACCAACCCACATGAGCACCAACCCCTTTGTTGAGCACCAACACAACAACAATTCATGAGCACCAACCCACACGAACACCAACCCCTTTATGTATACCACACAACTATCTATCAATGTTGCTATATCAACAAATGATAGTTCATTACAATATCTCTTTCCTCTCTCACCTTTGCTCTTCTAAGCTAGATATAAAAAATACAAATCATACTCATCTCTCCCATTGCTCTTCTAAGCTAGATATTACAATATCAAATCAAACTCTATCTCACATCTTTACAAATGTCTTCTCAAGCCATTATTTATAGCTTTCTAAATGACCTTTGGCCTTCCCCCTTTGTGATCCTTCAATCCTCATGGAAAATGGTGCCAAACTTGCATGACCCTTCGTATCCTTACATTTGAAAAGTCATGTGGTGATAGTTCATAATCAAAAGCATCCTTCCATCTTTTGTTCTTATCTTGGTGACTTTTTGTATTCCTCAAAGTGTCCCTTCATGAGAAATTGTGTCCTTCCTCTTTTGTCTTCACTTGGTGACTCTTGGAATTCCCCAAGATGACTCTTCATGGGAAGATGTGTCCCATTCTTCTTTTGTCTTCACCCTGTGACTCTTTGACTTCTCCATGGGCCCTTATTTTGTCTTATATGCAACCAAAAATATATTCATTAATATTAAATAAATATTAACATAAATTACCCAAGATATAACTATTATAAACATCATTAAATGCAATGGGGCCATTATCACCAATAATGCTAGACCTTTAACATCAATGACAATATTTCCAATAATCTCCCCCTTTGTCATTGATGACAACCTCAATCTTGAAACTACCACATCTTGAATCCTACACACTATCATCTAAAAGGCCTACAATAACTCCCCCTTACTATAGCAACATGTACCTATTCCCTATACCTATTTCTACACCTGTACCTATTATTCTCCCCCTTTGACATCAATGGCAAAGGGCCTACCTAGAGCTAACACTTAGCTCCCCCTCAACTGATGCTAAACTTCAATGGTAGGAAGTAATAGAAATTACTCCCAACTCTTCTTGTATATATTTGAATGTGTCCTTTGATCATTTCTTTGAGAAGATATCTGATAATGCATATAAATCTTTGTCTATCCTTCAAGCATCTGCAATCAACTCATTTGAATATTTTCTTCTAAGCTCACAACCTTCTGCATAAAACTTTAATGTGTATCCTTGATCACATATTTACCTAACACTCAATAGATTATGCTTAAGACCTTTTACATACAAAACATTTTTAGTCTTGGTTCTACCATTATCCAAACTCAGAGTACCTTTTCTGAATATCCTAGTAGTGGTTTTATCTCCAAATTTCACTGTGCGACCATTGATATTTTTTAGAGTTTTGAATTTACTCTTGTCTCCTATCATATACCTCTAACATTTGCTATCAATTAACCATGGCTGATCTTCATTTCTTACATGCAAAGCTATTTGCACCAACATAGAATCTTTAGGTTGTTTCTTCTACCATGAACATGTCTAAACCTTCTTCTTAATTAATGTATATTTGAAACTTTGATCCTTCTTGATTGACTCAAACATGCTCCTACAATACCAAGCTATGTGTCCAAAGTTGTTACACTTGTAACATATTATGGCCTCTTTATCAAAGCTTGATAGAGGAGCAAAAGAGTTGTAGCTTCTGCTTAACTCTACATGATTTTCCTTCTTATTTTTAAAATTGTTAGCTCTTTTCTGAAATTATAATTTATTATGACCATATCCATTACAATAAAAATAATAACCATAAAAATAAGACCTGTCTATATATCTTTGACTTGATTGCCTTTTGTAGCTTTATTCCCTCCAACATTATTTGTTTGAAATGTCCTTTGTATTATTCACTTCTTCCCTTGTTTCCTCTTTTGTAAGAGATTCAACATAGTTATTTTTATTTTCAAATATGATACCTATCTTATCTGAATTTTCCTTTTAGCTCTCTAATATCTTATTCATCATGTTAGTGCTATCCTCAAATTTTGATTCACTAACTACTTTATCATTAACTGCTTTCTCAATATCTTCTTTTAAAGAGTCAATTTCAATAACATACCTTTCAAATTATTTTCTTACTTTTTGAACTTATGCTATTAGAACTTCTTCATTCTTATTAGATTCTTGCAAGTGTGTTGTTAGATAATCAATTAATTCCTTTGACTCCTTTTCACTTTTCTCGATCTAGCACATCAATCTTCGATTCTTCTTCTCAATAGCTTCTAACTCTTCTAAATCACAAATGAGTTATCATTCCATATTCACTTTAGCTTCATCCTCTTCTTCTTCTTGATCATCTATAATTTTTCTTGCAGAGGCATCTTTATGTATGGCCGTGAATAAAATCTCATCTTCTTCTGAATCACTAACTCCACTATCTTTGACTGAGCTAGGATCTTTAGAATATAAGCTCTTCTTCTTGAATCCTTTCTTAACTTTATCTTTGAAATTATTCTTGTATGTAGAATTTTATTCATCATCATCAACATTACCCTTATTTGGTCATTTAGCTAAAAAATTTCCAATCTTTCCATAATTAAAACATTTAAAAGGTAATTTTCCTTGATATTTACTTGTTCCCCTTTTCGGTTTGCGAATGAAAAGAGATCCATTATCATCTTCATCATCACTAGAACTATCATTTGATTCTTAAATCTTATCTTTCTCTTTCTTTGATATTTTGAAAGCCACTTCTCTTTTTGAGGGTTTATCTTGTTCAGTTCACATCTAATATAGTGTGAGTATACCATGAAGCTCATCCATCTTTAGCTTGGCTAAATTCTTCATCTTCTCGATTGCCAAAACCTTTGCATCATATCTCATTGGTAGAGATATAAAAACCTTTTGTACCACTATTGACTCTTCTAATGTTTCTCCAAGACCTTGAATCTGATTTACTATTTGATCAACTCACAAAAGATAACTTGTTATATCTTATTCTTCTTCCATATTCAAACTTTCAAACTGTCTTCTAAAAGTCTGAAGCTTAACTTGCTGAACCTTTCCATCACCTTTGTAAATATTCTCAAGTTTTACCCATGTTTCATGAGTAGATTTACATTGCATAACTTTAACAAATTTATATTTACATAAACCACATAAAATAGCATTTAAATCTTTAGCATTACATTCACTTGCCTTCTTTTCTACTAGAGTAATTACAAGTGTTTGTGGCTCTTCATATTCCTCCACCACTACTTGCCATATGTCAAATCCAAGGGCCATCAAATAAGTCTTCATTATTATGCACCAAAAATCATAATTCATCCCATCAAATAAAGGTTTCTTATTTTTAGAAAATCCTTCATGTGATCCAACCATCATACTTTCTCGATCTACCTTCAAACTGTAAAACTTTTCAAAAGGAACCTGCTATGATACTAATTGTTAAGCACAAGATATACTAAGAGGGGGGATGAATCAATATATCATATATCTTATAAAAACTTCCCCTTAATCAAATTTCACTTAACCAAACATTCAAGATATGTAATAAAATTGAAATAATAAACACCACATAAGATAGAGAGAGACACTAGATTTAACATGGAAACCTAATGTGGGAAAAACCATGAAGAAAAATATCAAGTATATGAATGAGCACCAACTCAAACAAAAATATTCACAAGCACCAACTTGTAGGAGCACCAACCCCTTTATTGAGCATCAACACATCAATTATTCATGAGCACCAACCCACAGGAGCACCAACCCCTTTACTGAGCACCAACATAGAACAATTCATGAGCACCAACCCATAAGAGCACTAATCCCTTTGCTGAGTACCAACCCATAGGAGCACCAACCCCTTTGTGTATACCACACAACTATCTCTCAATTTTTTTTATCTCAACAAATGATAATTCATTATAATATCTCTTTCCTCTCTCACCTTTGCTCTTCTAAGCTAGATATAACAAATACAAATCATACTCATCTCTCCCATTGCTCTTTTAAGATAGATATTACAATATCAAATCAAACTCTATCTCACATATTTACAAATGGATTCTCAATCCTTTATTTATAGCTTTATAAATGACCTTTGGCCTTCCCCCTTTGTGACCCTTCAATCCTCATGTAAAATGGCACCAAACTTTCATGACCCTTCATAAGCAAAAGCATCCTTCCCTCTTTTGTCCTTATCTTGGTGACTTTTCATATTCCTCAAAGTTTACCTTCATGGGAAATCACACCCTTCCTCTGTTGTCTTCACTTGGTGACTCTTGGAATTCCTCAATATGACTCTTCATGGGAAAATGCATCCTATTCTTCTTTTGTCTTTACCCCATGACTCTTTGACTTCTCCATGGGCCCTTCTTTTGTCTTATATGCAACCAAACATATAGTCATTAATATTAAATAAATATTAACACACATTAGCCAATATATAACTATTATAAATATCATTAAATGTAATGGGGCCTTTATCACCAATAATTCTAGACCTTTGACATCAATGACAATATTTCCAATAGTAAATTTGCCTATAGGGTTTTACTTGCACTCTCAACTGCTTATGCTCTTAATGATTTTTCATAAAGCACATCCTCTCAACCAACCTATTTTTTTAATGAATACTAATTTAATATGGTTCTTAAAATCATTATAATATTTTTTGGCAAAATTCTTCATGTGGTGAAAGATACGAACATCTGATCAGGTGGCTTAGAAGGGTGTCCAGAACTTGATAATTCAAATTTATCCTCATGGATTAAAATTAATCTTAATTTGATTATAATTTATATAAATAATCATAATGGGGAATTTATCATGTCATAAAAACACTCTATAAGTGTCATCTTACTTGATAATTCAAAAAATGTCTTTGGCTTATAGGCTTGCTTGCTTGATTTAGCATATATGGGCATGATTTGTATATCATTTTGAGTTTTAAAACTCTATTAAGATCTTATAAATATTTAATATCATCATCCCATGCTTATAAAACATTCAAATTAGTTTATAAAAAAATTTAGTAGACGTATGTACCTAAGAACACTACCTGCTCCAATGGTGCTATTAAATGGACATGTAGGGGACTGTGTAAAAATAGAGAGCACTTCCACTTGTGTAATGCCATATAAAATGATATTAAATATTCATAAATTAAATATTACCATGTGTACCAAATTTAAAGTCTTGATTCAACCTTTAAATGCTAGAAAGTTCAAAATTCCCTCAAAATTACCTCTTTTGCATGGTCTAAGCATGTGACTGACTATGTTTTCACATTATCCACCCTGATTTAAAACTGATCATGGTGAGGATTAATTTAAAATTTTATGATATTCCTCATTTTAAAATTTTCATCCTCTATTAGTTAGAATTCAACCTCATGTCATCTCTCTCAGACCTTATCCTCTTAAAATACTCAGAATGGTCATATTCCATTAGTACTATAGGTTGTGCTTATAAAGTATAAAAGTGTTTGGAATTCATTTAAATATTAATTTATGTTTTAAATTAACCTTAGGCCATTTTAAACCTACCTCTCTTCTTTCTCTTTACCATATTATTCTTCAAAAAGTGATTTCTAGGCCTACTTAGCCAAAGTATGTACACTTGATGTACTATCACCTTAATTCATGCTTCTTAATGCATTAATGGTTTGAATATGTCATTAAAATTTAACTTAATTAATTAATTAATAGTTACTTGATTTGGATAAGGTCATTGAGAGAATCTTGTTTGTTCATGACCATGAGAGAGAAACTAAACCTGGTATGGTTATAGGTGAAAGCTTTTGAAGTGTATGACTATAGTTTTAGGTGCTTTATAAACCTTCTCATATGATCCTTGATCTCATTAAATAATGTTTTATTTATGAAAAATCATCTTGAGCATACTAAGACATTATTTTATTTTAATCATAAATCTTATCTTTAAATTCTTGATTGCACTTCTTGCTACTTAGAGGTCTCATTGTGTGGGTTGGTTTTAGCTCTTGTTTTCTCCCTCTGAAGACCCTCATGAGACTTTACATGCATTTATCCTTTGATATATTAATTAAAATTCTAAACTTAATGTTATTGATTATTTCTTTATGGATATACTACCTTCCATGAGCTTTAAAGGTCCAAAGAATATGAAGTAGTCCTTCATTGGAATGGCATAGGCCTGTAGATTCCTTTGGGGCTATAGGTTACCATTTCAAAGCCAAGAAATATGTATTATGTTTTTAACTTTCTCAATAAATTTCATCTATTAATAACTTTCATGGTCAAGGATTTAACCATATATCAATGTTTTCCTATCCTTCATACCTTTTAGATGATTGTTTGTCCTTATGGTTGTAGGTGCTAGCCTTAATGCTTGACTATCGGATTGTGTTAATGCTTGTATTTTGATACTTTACTTGGTCCTTTAAACCTATAATCATAATACTTCATGAATTTTTACCATATTTTACCATGACCCTCCTTGAAATATAATTTCTCCCTCACCCTTGATTGTGGTAATGTGTTGTCCTTTGTATAAATACTGGTAGGCTTAGAGGTGTGTTTGAAAGTCTTGAAAAATAAGCAACTAAAGCTCAATAAATTTTCCCTTTGTCAAAAAGGTCTCTCTATACATAAAAAGTCAAACTTGAGGGTTTGTAAACCTTGAAAATCTCCCTTCAATAATGTTCACTTAGTTAACTATAGTAGGCTATAGGATAAATTTAATGCATTATCCCTATTCAAGGCTTGGTATGTATTATCATTTGACCTATCCTTCTAAAATTATCAAACTAAATTTGACACTATATTGTTTGTTGACAACTACCTCCAAGAACCTAGAGACTTGCTGACCCATCTATGAAAAATATTATTATAGGTAAGGTCATATCCTTCATGCCTATAGGTCACCACTTAGGGTGAAAATAACTGAGTACTAGGTGGGCTCCTTTGAGTGTAATTTAACCTAACCCTTGAATTTATTTACATGATGTTTGAAAAACATCTCCTTGATGACAACCATGTTTTTCCTTATAGTATTTGATTATACCCTAGATGTATCATGTTTAAGGGCTCCTTGTACAACTTATGTAGGGATTGAAGGTGTCTTTGAGTGTTGATAAACAAGTAACAAAGATCCTAATGACCTCTTTGAAGGTCTTAAACTTTAAAGATGCTTTCATGGTACTATCTAACTTACTGACTATAGGTACACTTTAGTTAGCTATAGGTGCTTTATGTGTCTATTATTAATCCATTGAATTTTGATCTAGAATTTTAATAATCCCTACACTAATATTGATAACAATAATATCATCTATTACACCTAAAAATTTTTAAGACTCTTTTGTAACCTTGATAGGTGTCTTTATTTTCCACAACCCTTATCACTGTAAGTAGTCTTAGTACCAACCTATAGGTATACCTTAAGACATCCATATGTAAGCATATGATTGATTTATTGGATTGATGTTATGAATTGAAGATTATTAGGATTTTTAAAACTTATATTATTTTCTCATTCTCATTAATATCATGATATCATTTCTAACAATCATAAGGCTGAGTATATAGTATTTATTCCATTTGTACAGATCATGATTGTTATAGGATTTGGAGAGATCATTAGACATGAATATGATTCATGATCCTTTCCATTATATTCTTAGTTATATCACTTATATATATTACTAAAACCATTAATGAGATCACTATCATTCTAATATTGATGCCTTTAATGGAAAACCATGACTATACTAATATTGTTGTAGGTCTATATCCATGACTGTACTGATCTTTGTTTGATGCATGTCTTATTGATCATGATTTTGATGGTCTCACTCAACCCTTAGATATATTAAAAATTATTTCATGGAATGGAGGATATAATGGTGGTGAGATATGGATATGTGAATGAAAACATGATGGGGGGTGGAAAGAAGCACAAAACATTGTGGAAAGAGGTAGTGTATGACAATGATATGGGGATGAATGAAGTGTAGGTGGGAAAGGATCACTTTAAGGGCATGAAAATAAAAATTAGAGGATAATATGCAATAAAAATCCTACCATAAACCAACTATTTTAGTATGAATAGAATTCAAGGAGGAAAGGAGCTAAAATTGAAACCTAGTATTATGCAAAGTACCTTAAACAATGCTAAATTGGCCTAATGAGATTATTTGGGAGCAAAAATATGGCTTATTGGGTATGATAAAATCATGAAAATTTGATAAAATTAATGGGATAACATGATAAACATGATAAATACCCTACAAAAAAACTTTTTTTGAAAACTTGATGTTGCCATCTCTTCCCCTGATCGTACAACTATCTTTTGAAGCTCATAGACTGTAGAATTAAACTCCTCTTGTCAAAGATCCCATGTTTGACCCTAAAAAATGTTAAAATTACATAGATAATGGAATTTAAAGGTATATTAGGTTATTAATAATCTCCACAAACTAGAATATTCTTAAAATTATTCCCTGGTGAGGAAAAACTGAAGAAACTAGTTGCCTTCATAGATGCAAAACTGCAAAAATTATCTTAACTTAAAATGAATGGTTTATGAGGGTGGAAAATTAAATTATAGAAAAAATTGATACATAAATAATAAATATTATTCTACTTTATTTACCCCAAAATTTAGACTTGTACTTATACTCTATAAACTGTACCATTAACAAATCTATATGTAGGTTTTTATGTGTAAAATTGCCAATTTCCTGGAGAAGATTGGTTTTCAACTTGTATGGTCTCCAATTTCCATGAAAATCCTGATGAATATTTTTTTTGTCTTGTTGATCATGTACCAAGCCTCATTTATATGTAATTTTGTATGGATCCATACTATACTTTGCAAAATGAAGGAAATAAGCATCTTTTTGGCCTTTTAAATAAATTAAAGACCTCTACCACCTAATTAAGTGCATAAAAAGGACATCCATAAGGTTTTTTAATGTTCTAAAATTAAAATTAAACTTTTACATGATTTATTTAGCCACAATTAGCATGTGGGAGTCAAATTAGTCACTGTTTGGCTTAAAAACACATTAGATCACCTTTTCAAGACATGAAACCTTAGACTTAGGATAATATCATTCAAATGAATATGTTAAAAGGTAATTTGGCCCATTTTAGGACATTTTAATACTAATTTATCATTTAAATATGAAAAATATTCCTTTTTAGGCAAAAATACTTAGTTTTAGATTAGTTTGAACATGATTAACAATACTAGGAAAAGTTTCAAATTATGGGGGTTGGTATTTGGTGTTGACAAGTCAAAATACCAACATTTATAGTGACTCATAATGGTTGACCAACCTACCAGGCAAAATAACTCACTATATTGTATGTGATAATGAAAGACTAAATCATAACAACTTTGACTTGATGACTCTCTAGATGTCAAATAGACTCTTTTGTGATTTGTAATACCTTTTATAGGTATAACACAACAAGACTGAAGGAAAACAAAAATTAAACTAGGAAGCAAAGACATCTAACTAAGGAAAATAGGGAAACACAACAAAAGGGAAGAAAATTGTTTCTTGTGCTATTCACTTATTGAAACAAGACAACCTAAAATAACTAACCTAAAACAACTAACCTAAAATGAGAAGATTTCCTCTAGGATTAAATGGGAAGGTATTTTGTGCACCATGTAAATTTGAAACATGTTTGATTCCTTTTGATGTATTTTTCTTGTAGATAGGAGCACTTATATGTTTATATCTTCTTGATGATGTAAATGGGCCTTCTATCTCCATTATCAGGTACATGGATTAAAGATATGGATCAAAGACACAATCATATTGCTCCTAGATTCATGTACTTTACAATAACATCCTCAATTATTCTTCATTTATGAAATGTTGATCATGATCATGTAGGCCAACTTGATGTGTCTCCTTTGTCATATTGCAAGGTTGACCTCTAAGAGAGATGGATATGATATTGTGACTTCTTGAGGCCATTTGAGATCATTCTCAACTTCCAAAAGTAGACACTAATTGAAAGATGTTGAGAAAGGTTGATAACCATGCTTGAAATCCTCAAACATGTCATCTCCTAATAAAACAACTAATTCTTATTTGATGATAGTACTTCTCTCATCCAACAATGGACCACATTCAAGTAAAGAATAAGATAAATGAAAGATGTCGAACAAATCTAAAAATTTATTCTCATGAAGATGAAGTCCAATTGGAATTTCTTCACTGTGATCATAAGGCTAAAAATCATCATTTGTTATCTTAGATTGATCAATCACAATTGATTCATATTTATCATCAAGATGATGACTTGGAATGCTCTTAAAATATAATTATTCTTCATCTTATTTTGTTGATTGGTACTTATATTTTATCACTTCTACAATCTCTTATTATTCATTATAGATTGAAGCTATTATGTGATCAATGAGATCATGAAAATCATCAAATTGAACAATTGGAGTGTCTTCCTATATAATTTCATCATCTAGTTTTAGCTAAATTTATCTCAATAGAAACTTCATATTTCACCTCACATAGGAGAGGTTTTTGCTCTAGAAGTGGCATGGCAGACCCCTAAAAGTATTAAAAGATGAGAAAGGTCTAGATATGTTATCATATATATTTTATTTTCTCATGGAGATGCTCATTTTGGATCACCTTCACCTCCTCTCCCTACTTCAAATTATTTTGAATAGATTTCCATGAAGGAAAGGATTTGGGATTTTAAAGAGAAAGGAGTGGAGGATGAATGATCTTTGGATTGATCTTGAATTCAACATATTGAATCATGATTAAATGTTCCTATTTATTCATGGAAAATTATACCTAATTCCAAGTCATGAAAATGGGTTTAAGAACTTTTACTTTCATACTTGTTACAATTATTAGTGTGAAAGAAGGAATTTGTTGCTATGTTGCCTTTATAGCTGACATGGAATACTGAAGATGTTGGTTAGCAAGTTTAACTTTCTTGGATATATTAGCTTCAAAATCATGAACTAAATCATTGGGAATATCTCCCTAAAAAATTTAAGGTGTATTTTCCTATATGATATGATATGCAATCTAAAAATTAGACTCCTCAAAACATACTTGTTTAGTCTTTCAATGCATCTCTTGGATAACTTCTAGGTGGGAAATATAGGCAAGGGTTGGATTAAATATTCAAGGATATGATAAATAGTAGTTTGTTTATCATGAAGGGAAAAGGGAATATCTATGGGAACATACTAATACAAATGATGACCCTAGGGTTTCTCATAAACCACCAACCTCTCTTCAATGACTATTATTAGACCACCTATGCCTAGAATATCAAAACTAAACTTTGAGCGACCTTAACTTATGAAAGATGCACATACCTCTTTAGATTTATATAATTTATCTCTAATGTTCTAAATTTAATTCTTTGAAATCTCTTATTTATAACTCTTCTTAGTGTTTATGCTTACCATCTATTTCTCATAACCAAATAGGGTTTGTTTGAAACTTGAGATGGATTGTTTAAGGACTTGATTGGGATGATTAGGAAGATAAAAGGATTCATGAGAGTTGTTATAGGATTGGTATGAGCTAACATACTATTGATAAAACTCTGTATAGTCATCATATGGCTAATATGAGTCATGATAGGATTGATATGGGTCATGAGGATCATACTAGAAATGGTGATAAGGATAATAATGATGGAATTATTCTTTATAGGCTTCCATGGCCTAACAAATTATAAAGATAACTAAAATTATGAATAAAAAAATGTCTTTTACCTTGAGATAAGGACCATATGAGTAATTTAAACTAGATCTAAAGATGAATATACTATAAATTTGTACTCCAATGGTTAAATTTGTGTCCCACTAGTTATGCCAAAACTATTAGTAACCTAGGTAGCACCCTGCTTGAAGGCTAATATATTTTGATCTAAAACTCCTTCAAACCTAGACTAACATTGGAATGATCTGAGGTGTAAGACACCTGAACTCAGATCAGACATCTAGATTTTGACGAGACTAGATATTTTGATTTATCACTTTACTCACTACTATTAAAACCTACTAATTATTGGGATGAAAAGGTAAGAGATATACTAAAAGGGAAATCCAATTCTATTTTTGGTGATACACTTTAATAGTGATTTATCCTCTATAAAATTTGAAACTTAGGCACACATGTGGATCAAGATAGAATAATTTGTCAATAAAAATCACTCAGATCAATCTTAACATCAATAATTCAAATGGAGGTTTGAAATAATCTTGCAAATTGAAGGTGTGTGAATGGAGTTCTCTAAAAACACTACATACTAACATTATATAACTCAATTTTTGTTCATAAATCTTCAAGTGACCAGTAAAGGATGAAATCATAGTAATAGGTGAGGAAAGGACATATAAAAGGAGATATATCACACTTATATGAAAATCAATAATCAAAATTACAAACTAAACCCATGAATGATCTATAAACAAACTATCTGTATTTATTTCTAGTGCAAGTTATAATTTAAGTATAGATTTCCTATACCAATCTAAGGGATGCTAATACTGGCTTCAAAATCCTACATATATAGTAAAATTTGGAAATCTCTAAACAATGTGGCATAGAGGAGAGAAGGATTAGTCTATTTGGAGTTAACTCAAGACTAAAATACTTTTATAATAACAAAAAAAGTCTTCAATTATCTTCTATGTCTTCAAAAAATTGCATGAAGATCCCTTCTACATTGAAATAGAGGTGGTATGCCCATCTTTAACTTGTCAATCTTATTTGCATGAAAATATACTCCAACCTTGGTATGTTGGGTCAAATTTGAAGTGAGTTTAAGAAGAAGAGAGTTCCTCCTTTGCATGAAAATCATGAAAGATGTAAGAAACTAGCCAACTAATTAATTGACGTGCTTTGATCTTAAAGACTAGTCAACTCCATTTGAACTCAACTTACATGAAGTAGTACTTGTGGATTGATCTAAGCATGATATCTCCACTTAAAAAATTAATATGTGGCATTGAAACTCCTCATGAACTTCTTGATTATCCTATTGAATTTTGAATATATTTCCATATTTGATTAAATAAGCCTACTAGGCCAATTAGGCCTAGTAGGTTATTTAATCAAATAAGGAAGTATATTTGGCATTCAATAGGCTAATCAAGAAGTTCATGAGGAGTTTCAATGCCACATATCAATTGTTTAAGTGGAGATATCATGTTTAGATCAATACAAAAGTAGATTATTATTTTCACTTGAAAATCGATTATAACCTACAACAAAACCATGAAAACATGATGATGTTAAACCTGAATCAACTCTTCCCACCATGAGATAGGTGATTTTGATGAAGAAACTCTTACCACTCAGTCACCAAGTTTGACTAGGTCCATTTTGCCCCATTTTATGGTAGACCATTTGCTTTGAAGGAGCTAGTAGGGGCACTTACAAGTCCATTTTTGACCAACTAATTATTTGTGGATGAATTATAATTATTAGGATTCAACATCCATGAATTATATTACATGTAAATTATATTGTACATCATTTTCCATGATTTTTTCTCCAAAAAAATTGATTTATACCTTGATCCATATAGATCCATATAAAAAATTGGAATTTATATAATCCTATATAAGTTTAATTTATGTTTTAAGAGGATTCATATTGATCAATGATGTTTTTATGGAAATAATATCAACTTTTCTCAAAACTGGTCATTATGAGGGTTTGAAACGATTTTATTGCTAAATATTATTAATGATGATTCATGAAGAATATAACTCAAAATACAAAAATATTTAAATGAATGTGTATTATAATGATCCCTTAAAAGTCCTTTAAAAATATTGGTTCCCATGCAAAAGATATGAGCATGAAGGAAATCCACTTGTATGGTTTTGCTTGCATTCTGGTTTACCTATGCTCTTAGAAATGATTAATTAATAAAAAATATAAATCCAAATACAAAAATATTTTAATTAATGTGTATTATAATTATTTTTTAAAATTCCTTTAAAAATATTGGTTCCCATGCAAAAGATATGAGCATGAAGGAAATCCACTTGTATGGTTTTGCTTGCATTCTGGTTTACCTACGCTCTTAGAAATGATTCATTAATAAAAAAATATTTAAATATACTCAATTATTCATTAATAATAATTTAATATGGGTCTTCAAATCATTCTAATAATGTTTGGACAAACTCTTCATGTGGTGAAAGATACGAGCATCTAATCAAATGGGTTGGAACGGTGTCTAGAACTACAAATTTTGATTTTATCCTCATGGATGAAAATGAATCTTAATTTTATTATAAATATATTAAAATAATAATAATTGGGTCTTTAACATGTCATAAAAACACTCTAAAAGTTTCATCTTGCTTTATAAGTCAAAAAATGTATTTTGGCCTATAGGCCTGCTTACTTGATTTAGCCTGTATCAGCATGTTTTACATATGATTTTGAGTTTTAACACTCCATTAATGTCTTATTAAGATTTAATAAAATCATAAAATTATTATAAAAAATTCAAATGATTTTATAAACTTCTTTATCACCTGTATACACCTGAGAACACTGACTTCTCTGATGGTGCTAGTGAACGGACATATACAGGACTGTGTAAAAATAATGATCACTTTACACTTGTGCAATGGAATTATAAAAAATTATTATAAAAAATTCAAATGATTTTATAAACTTCTTTATCACCTGTATACACCTGAGAACACTGACTTCTCTGATGGTGCTAGTGAACAGACATATACAGGACTGTGTAAAAATAATGATCACTTTACACTTGTGCAATGGAATTATAATTATATTAAATATTAATAAATTCATAATGACTATGTGTAACAAATTTAAAGTCTTTATTCAACCTAAAATTCCAAAAAGTTCAAAATTACCTCATAATTGCCTCTTTTGCATGGTCTGAGCATGTGATTGACTGTATTTTCATGTTATCCACCTTGATTTTGACTTGATCATGGTGAGGATTCATTTAAAATTTTTATTATAGTCTTCCTTGTAAATTTTTCATCATCCATTAATTATCCTTCAACCTCATGTCATCTCTCTCAAACCTTATCCTCTCAAAACACTCCAAATAGTTATATTCCATTAGTATTGAAGGTTGTGCTTCTAAAGTATAAAAGTGTTTCATGGTTATTTAAATATTAATTAATGATTTAAATTGCCCTTATTACATTTTAAACCTACCTCTCTTCTTTCTCTTTATCATATTATTCTTCAAAAAGTGCTTTCTAAGCCTACTTATCCAAAGTCCATACACTTGATGTACTACCACCTTAATTCATGCTTCTTGATGCCTTAGTGACTTGAAAAATTCTTTAAATATGTCATTGGAATTTAAATTTATTATTAATACATAAATAATTTATTTTAATAAGGTCATTGAGAGAATCTTGTTTTTTCCATGACCATGAGAGAGAAACCAGACCTTGTATGGATGTAGGTGCAGGTTTTTGAAGTGTATGACTATATTTATAGGTGATTTATAAAAAATATTATATTATTATTGATATAATTATATAATATTGTATTTATGAAACATCATATTGATCATACTAATACCTTCATTTCTTTTTATCACAAACCTTTCCTTTAAGTGCTTGATTGCACTTCTTACTGCCTACAGGTCTCCTTATGTGGGTTGGTCATAGCTCTTTTTTTCTCCCTCTTAAGACCCTCATGATACTTTACATGCCTTTATACTTTTATCTATTCATGAAACTAATAAACTCAATTTTATTTATTGTCTCTTGATGGATATATTAGTTTCCTTGATATTTAAATGTCTAAAGACTACCAAGTAGTCCATTAAAATGGCACAAGGCTATAGATGCCTTTGGGGTTGTAGGTTACCATTGTAAAGCCAATAATTTTGTATTAGGTTTGAAAATATATCCATATTATTCCCTCTTTATCCTTATATCTCCATCATCTCTTAAGAACTTTCATATTCAAGGATTTAACCATGTGTTAATGTGTTCCTATCCTTCATGTCTTTAAACCAGTTTCTATGTGTAAAATTATCAATTGCTTGGAGAAGACTTGTTTTAAAATTTTATGGCCTCTAATTTAAATGAAAATCATATTAAATCTTTTTCATGTTCTACTACTCCTATATCAAGCATCAACTATATGGAATTTTGTACAGATCTGTACTATCCTTTTCAAAATGAAGGAAATAAGCCTATTTTTGCCCTTTTAAAGAAATTAAAGACCTCCACCTCTAAAATAGGTTCATGAAAAGGACATATATGAGGATTTTTTATGTTTTAAAATAAAAATTAAACTTTTACATGCTTTATTTAGCCACAATTGGCATGTGGGAGTCAAATTAGTCCCTTTTTGGGTTAAAAACACATTAGACCACCTTTTCAAGACATGAAACCTTAGACTTAGGATAATATCATTCAAATGAATATGGTAAAAGTTAATTTGACCTATTTTATTGAATTTTAATACTAATTTATCATTTTAATATGGAAAATTTTCCTTTTTAGGCAAAAATACTCAATTTTAGACCAGTTTGAATGAGATTAAGAGTATTAGGAAAAGTTTCAAATTATGGGGGTTGGTATTTATCCTTGATAGAAAAAAATACCAAAAGGAATAAATTGATGAGGAACCACTTAAATCCATATAAAATATTATGCGACATAATGTTGAAAGAGTACATGGCCCACTATAAAAATGTTATCGAGAAATAACTTGATGAAGAAGAAAATATACTAGAAAAACTAAAAGTAAAGATTAAATAAGGGAGTGAGATATAATTGATATGTATGAAGGAAAATAAAAATAATTGTATCAACTACTCAAGATACATGAAAAAAATGTAACCAAAAAAGGAGATAAAAATTTGGCAAGGATAGGGAATTATTAGGCTAATGATTAATTGAGAAAATGATAGAATTTATAGGAATGTTTGAGGATGTATTCCATAAAAATTTCACATAAATAAAAAGGATAAAATTAAAATCTTGGAAAATTAAAATGAAAATTAAATAATATTTGAAACTAACTAAAAAGAGACCTTACCACCTAAACCTTATGTGAAAATAAAAGTGAAGAAAAAACTAGATAAAATATGGATGGGAAGTATAATCATGTCAGTGGAAGATTTAAATTAGATAAGTCCCATGGTGATATAGAATTATAAAACTAGATATTTATATATTTGGGTAGACTATAGATATTTTTAAAATACACATTTACATGATCCTTTCCCTACATTCACATGGGATGTATTATAAAATTTTATAATAAGATAGATATACTCATTAATTAATGGTTTCTAAAGATACCAATAAGTTATGATAGCACTAAAATATATGGATATAAAAATATTTTTGACAAAGTGGGGATCATTAATGTATATATTCATGCCATTTAAACTATAAAATATGCCTGAAGTGTTCAATTTCATATTGGTGAGTGTAGTTAGGAATTCATCCATTAATTTTTATAATTATATTTGTATGATTGGAGAGTATATGGATTGATGAAGGATCATGTGAAAAAATTGAGATTGATGTTTGAAATATGTATATATCTAAATATATCATTGAATATAAAGACATTTCTCTTTTCAACACCTTTCAGAATAATCCTATGAAATATCATATGAAAATAAGGCTTAATGGTGGATCCTATAAAAGATACTATTATCATAAATTTATCACCCCCAAAAATTTATAAGTTGACTATGACTAAAAACTTAGTGAAAAGACTTGTATACTATGTCATGACCAAATGCAAAAATTTAAACTATGATTGGACAAGTCCATAGAAAGAGGATAGGGAAACATTGTGGCACTATCTAATGATTGTAGTCACATCTTGATTGATGTTTCACTTGATTTTTAAATTTGGATATTTAAAACTATCTATGAAAGTTTACTTATTAATTATGTGTCTTGAGTTAATGCATAAAATACCTATAAAACACAAACCCTTGTTTCTAAACAATAAAAAAAATAGAGATAAAATGTAAAAAGAGTGGAATAGGGTTAGTGTAATAGCTGATCTACCCTCATAAAACACTAAATAATTTGAGTGTTGCATACATAACCCAAATGGGCCTCGAACAAATGAAATTCTCCTTCTTAGGGTGATTGTGTAGTCTATGATTGTGCAAATATATGAATTTATCTAGAAGATGGATCAATATATTGATAATGGATACCCTTAAAGAGTGGACTAGTTCTAGTTTAATAGTTGATCTACCCTCAGAAAATGATACACAATCTAAGTGTTGCTTACATAGCCCAAATGGGCCTAAAATCAATGTAGTTCTCCCTCTTAGGGTGATTGTGTAATCTATGATTATGAAACTATATGAATGTATCTAGTATATGGATAAAAATATTGAAAATGGATACCATTGACCTATAAAAAAAATATATTTAGACTTTTCTTATAAATATTAGAATGCAACATAATATAAATTGGAATAAATAGTGTTCTTTTTGTCAATGTGCATTAGAATTTCCAAGTGATTTCTAGATGTATTTGGACAAGCCTTAATATGATTATATAGGGGGAAATTTTGTATATTTATACTGATTGACCTTTCTATAAGTGTGAGAGTGTAAAATAGACCATTTGAAATTTGAAATTTTTATTGTTGGAGCTTGGGGGACAAGGCCACAGTGCCACCCTATTTAACCTAACACATACCTATTCCAAAAGGATAAAGACTATTATAAAAGGTATGATATGTGCCTCTAAGTAAATTAGGAATGTATAATATGTGTTCTAATTATTTTAAATAATTTTTTATAGTATTTTATGATCTCATATAGATTATAAGTTAGTGAAATGATGAATAATCAAAGCAATGTAAGGATGTCAAGATTAAAATTTATCAATCACTTAAAGATTAATCTTATGTGTCTAAATTTTCTCCCACTTTATTATAGTTATGAAATGAAGTTAAATTATTATATTAAAATAAATTTAAACCTAAATGTGTATACACACTTTAAATTTTGATGTGAATCTTGATCATGTAAGATGCCTTAAAGAAAATCCTACAACAATGCCACTAAATGTAATTATTGCCCATATTTGAAAATTGAAAACATAAAAATTGAAATTTGAATTTTTAAAAGAGTGAAAGGAAATTATATACTTGAAATAGTATGAAATATAATTACCATGTAACTTTAAAGTGGAGAAGTGATCTCCCCCTTGTTAAGGGACATGGATAAATGTTGAGCTTATGGTGAATTGAGAGTGATCAAGTTTCAATTTGAAAAACTTTAAATGATCTTGAGTTGAAAATATTATATTCTCCAATTATCATTTGATTATGTATATTACTTTTTAAATTAATTGAAGGGGTGGAACAACCAAAAATGGATCACTACATAAAAATCTCTAACTATAGACATTGAGTGTCACTAGATTCTAGTGAGGACAAATTTCAACATGATGAAGAATCACACCACTATAGATGGGTCTAGATTATTTATGAAAATTTATAACATTGATACTTTAAAAAATTTATAACTTTTAACTTGAGAATTTTTTAAATGTTCATGTAATAACTTGAACATGAATGAGTACCATGTCTTTGTACTCTACTCAATTTATATTAAATTCCATTTGAACTTGTAATTATTTTAAAATTATAACTTTTAACTATATAAATGATTGCACATGCATGTCAAATTTACCCACAATCTAAAAATTATTAATCATGTTTTAATTTCTACAAACTCTATAATGCTATAAATACAAAATTTGCTTATAGATAATTAAATTCTCAAAATAAGCCCATTTTGATCCCCCACTTTAAAATGAGGGGTATAGACTACAAGTTACTTAGATAAAAATAGGAAAATTTTAATATTTTAAATATATAACCATGTAGTATCACTTCAAAATTTTAAATGTATTGTACCATAATATTTGAACATAATATTAAATTTTCATATGAACATGTATTAAATTGATATAACATTGAAGCACATAAGAATTATAAGCATGATATGAATCATGGAACTAAAATAAGAGTAAAGAGTATGAATAATTCATGATATGAGTCATGGAACCATAGTAATAGGCAATGTCACATAATTTTAAAATAATTTCACACATAAGGCCCAAAGCCCACATACAAGGGATACATGAATGTCGCATACACACACAATACCAAGGATAACACAAAAATGGTATGATAGTATGATTAAATTAATATTTTTTCACATAAAAGACCAAGGGACACACATAAAAAGTAAGCTAATTCTAACTTATCATGTAGGAAAGTAAGAAAGAAGCATAGAGAAAATGAAACTAGGGTAGATTATCCATATATATCAATGTTAGTGTTAGAAAATAGTATATTTATGTAGCACATGTATAGCATGAGTGATTAGAAAACAATTTTTTTTATATATAGCTCAAAATTTATAAAGGTTGTGAATAAATACAACATATTAAATTTTTCACATAAAATGAAGAGATGCCCTCAACTTAGAAAGGTTGTTGGGTAATAAGGGAATCTCGACATTGAAGAACCACATGAATAAATTATCTTGTATCACAATCAAATACCTTGTGAAAAGAAATGTTTATTGGAAAAATTAAATGGTTTATCTACCTAACATATAATAAATAACATATGAAATAAGAAGGCTATCAATAATTGAAAATGATTTTAAGTCCAAATTTTGTATTTTTTGAATATATTTTAATTTTTAATTTTATTTTTTGAATTTTTTCCATATTTGAAATTTAAAATATATGAAAATGATGATAATAAATAAGGATTTGAATAATATATTAAGTTGGAAGGATTAAAACAATATTCAACAAGGTTATAAATCATAATGTGATAATAAGGCAATCAATGTACCCCCATTGTATGTGTGGATGAGTCATATAAATGTAGATTAAATGATTAAGATAAATAGTAATTAAAATTATTCTTAATGGGTAAGAGATAATTATTATCATGTTAGTTTAAGGAAAGTTATAACATGATCAGTATGCATGGGTAATCAAGAATGAGTGCTAAAATCATTTGGAAGATAATTATTTTATATTGTTCAAATTGGTTTGAAAATCAAGAGTGAAATTTCCCAAAGTGAAAAATAAATCAAAGGGATAGAAGAATTCTTGGATAATGGATAAAATAATTATTAATAAATTAAAATAAAAAAAATCTATGTAAAAATGGAAATATTCAAATAACTAATCAATAGACTCAACCCAATCAGTATATTGGGAGGAAGTAGAAGGTATTGTCCAATGAAGGATGTCATCAAGAGGATTCACATATTTATATCTAAATAACTTGTATGAAGGAGTGACTTCTTGTGAAGAAGAATTATTAAATGCAAATTAATCTAAATATAAATAAGTATCATATGTTGTAATATAACATTCTAAATGAATTCTCCTATGATGATTTAAACCTTATCCACATGTGTAGTAGGAGAAGATGTAGAAAATTGTACATGTGATGAATATCTCTGAATAGCCTATGATGATTTAGGAGATGAATATCTCCTTTTATGTGACATTTTTAGGATAATGTATCATGTTATTTAGAACTAACTGAATATTCTCATGTGTAACTACATCATGCTCATAAGTAGATGGAAAAATTGATTCTATAATATGCTCATACTCAAAAATAGATGGATAAATTGATTATGTAATATGTTCATGCTCATAAGTAGATGGATAAATTTATGTATTCTATTTAATTACCATGTTTCTCAAATATTGTGTCAATAAACTATTCTATAAAAGAGGTAAACATTATTAGTTCCAAATGATATTCATATTGGATTTGTAGAATTTTGACCGTTTGATTATCATGAATATATTTTAGACATATATGAAATATAGAAGGTATTTCTCTAATATTTTGTATGAAATGGCATCCTAGTATCATATCAAAGACACATGTTCTTGGTATAACTAATAATAGAGTGGGTATTATTAGAGGCCTTATTTATAAAGTTAGAACTATGTGCCCAAGAGTATCATGTGTATGTGATTTAACTTTCTAAGACTTAATATATATAAATCAAATATTGTTAAATGGTTGGAGTAAAGGGGTAAATAGAGATGAATATTTTAAATGACTATTTTAATGAATTTACCCTAAATAGGAATGTAAAGGAAAAATTCCACTTATCTAGAGTGAAACATGCATCATTGGGTGATGGTAGGGTTGGAATAAATTAGAGGAATAGTTAAGAGTTCATTCATTTGAAAATAAGAGTCCCACCTGCCTTAGGTAAATATCATTATTAATGGGATAGTAGCACAATGTACTATTGGTAAAGGCACTACATTAGTGTCCTTTTATGGAAAAGAGACCTAGAAAGTATAGGGATGTTGCAAGAGGATTCATGCATCATATATGTGTCCTAAATAACTTTAGATTGTATTTGTAAGTCTCCTTTTAGATGTTCTTTATTTAAACCCCTAATGAATACCTACACGCATGAAATGACAATAAAATAAAATGTAAAGGGAAGGGGAAAAGGTGGGTTGTGGGATATTATGATCAAATAACCTGTAACCCCTATTATTTTGGCTAATACCTACATTAACCCCAATGGTAAGGGTCTTAGACCAAATTTATTTATCCCTTAGGGAATGTGCATAATCGAAATTCATGATAAATTAAAAATAAATTTCACTTAGGCCCTTATTTGATCAAGCATGTAGATCTATGTGTGACACTAAATAAATATGTAGAGTGTTGAGCTATATTATTAATTGATTTCATGTAATTATGTGCCAAAGTAGTAAGTGATATATGTAGAATTCCTTGTGAAGCTATTTATATATAAGGGTATTTATTTTGAATGTGAGCCACTTGTTCATAGGTCAATAAGGTAAAATGATAGATTAAATCATAAGAGGGGACCCAAATGAGGGTTAAGACTTGACATAAGTTAAAAACATGATTGTTGAACACTAGTATTGAGGTGGATAATATAATAGTGCACTCTTATCCAAGACTAAAATATTGTCCTATGTACACAAAAATGGGTTGTGATTGGGACAAACAAGCTAGGGGCCATGTGATTGGAAAAGGGATGATATGAAACTATTAAGGGTGTAAAAATATGTAAAATTAGTCATAATAAAGATCAAAATACCAAAGTGACCATGTTCATAAGACTCTCAATCATTATTAATAACTTCTTGTGAAAGAGCCACAAAAGACATAGTACTTGTGTTTTCCTATAAAAATTAGGATGTTTACATTTTCCCCCATTTTAATCTATTAATACAATGGAATGAAAGTACTAGAGTAAAAGAAAAATAAAATGCATACATATACCTACCTATGTGATACATCTATGTTAAAAATGGATGTGATTTATACCTAACCCACTTCTTGGCCAGAGAATAAAACATGCATTGGAACAATGTCTATGAAGAGGAAATCCATAATGTGGGTGTCCCTTAGACTATTTTTGAGTAACAAACTAGATAATGAGAAATAAAGTCCTAGTTTCCCCCACTTTGATATGTAATTGAGTCTGATAAGTAATTTGTAAATGTGAATAATTAATCCATGATTTCCCCCACTCTGATGTGTGAACTGAGCCTTAGAAGTAATAGGAAAATGTGGTGAAATAAGTCATGCTTTCCCCCACTCTAATATGTGAACTGAGTCTAAGAATTAAATTTTATTTGAGGTCAAAAAATATAGCTTGATTTATGTCCTTCATAAATTGGTACAATTTGGGTTTGGTGAAAACTATGGATCAACCACTATAGATAGATATATGACCCAATTTGGTGAAATCCTTATGACATCTTAGTGATAAACTGAATATAATCTAATGATATGAGCATAGATAATGATACATTTTTCCATTTCATCTATATAACTTGGTGAAATCCTATAAGATTCAAGACATGTGCCCTATATCATGCCCCCAAACATGTTATCTAAGTAATTTAGTTGTGTAATTTATGCCTAAAACCATATTTATATAGGGATGGTTTACCATGTACATGCCCCCATAGTCATAACTTGAGTCTACCACTAAATCAAAATCTTGTGTAAAATCTAAGAATATGGAACAATATATGCCAAAACCATAAAAACCTAAAAATTTGATTCAAATTATGTAATTATATGTCTAAGATAAAGTATTTAAGTAAATCTATGCAATTGTATATATGAGTAGAAAAATTGTTTATCTAAGCATGAGTATCTGAGTAAATGTGTATCGGTGTGATTAGTGTACGTATGCCCCATTATTGGTGAGAGATATAAAACTATGGAAAAGATATTGGACAAAAACTGATACCAGAAGACATGTTAATGGGTAGTTAGTGTTGATAAGACAATATAGGATTGATTGTAGTGATAATTTTAGAAGGTTTGTTTATAAATTGAGACTAAGATAAACCCATGGTGTATATACAGTTTATTAAGGAGATATGAGTTTTGGCATTTGTAGAGTGAAATTGATCATGATAGAAGTGTAACCAGTATGGTGTGGTGGATATCATTATCAAGTTATACATGGAAGAAATGGATCAAAAATCAAAGATATGGTTCTCAAGATATCCTAATTGGAAGATCTTGGTAATATTTAGATAAATTTGCATATGGGCAAACTTTAGGTAGGTGGCATTTTGTAAAACATGGCTTTAATATATTTGATTAATTGATTTTAAAATCATTTAAAATTTGAGATTTGAGAGAATTATTTCTATAATCCAAAAAAAACATGTTGAGGAGACAGGGTGTGAATCTGAGCTACTATCAAGAGGTGAAAGCGTTGATCTAGGATAACAAGGAGGTTAGATTGGTAAGGATTTTACCCATTTTCCATGTAGTTGGATGTTTTGGTTAAAATTTTCATAATTTTTTGTGTAAAACATGCTATATTAAGGATTTTGGGGTGGGTCATGTTATTATCCTAAGGATAATTCTAGTGTCCTAGGTTATCATACTAATGTTTATGGATCACACTATTATCCAACACTATAGTCTCATCTATATCACTAATTTCCTATAAACGAAAATGGTGAAATTTTTGATTTGAAGCTATATTTAATAATTATATTGGCATACATACCTAATATTTGGAGATGATAACATCATATATTATACATTTTGTAAGAAAATGTAAGCATGATAGAGTTCTAGAGTGGTTAGATGATGGAGTGTCTATGTGGGCTGCCCCTAATAGATGATGAGAGAGTATTAGTGGATAGGGTTGTTTTGGGGTATGTGGCATCACTAAAACTGATGCCTTGGGACTATTACATGATTACAATATTGTGTGAGTGGTGGAATGCTAATATATATACCTTTTGTCTAACCACTAGCGAGATGGCTATTATTCTAGAATATGTGTATAGGATATTTATTATACCCATTACTGGTCAATAATTGGTATTATAGGAGGTAGGTGGATAAAGATATATAAATAAGGCCTTGAAGTATTTTTGGCCATTCCTATAGGGACACATCACTAAGGTAGTAACAATGATGTGTTATTATATGTGATTATTAGGGCTAATGTTCCATATTTACATATGTTTTTATTAGTGTTCCTAGATTCATTTGTTGTTATTGATGGTAGTTGTGTATTGATTGGATATAAGATGCATAAAATTATTCAAGATATAGAGGATCATGAGAATGTACATTTGTAAGGTTGCACCATGCTAGCCCACTTTTATTAGGATTTGTATAATTTTACTTAGGATTTATGTAATGGTGGGATTAGATCATTGACATTGATACTTTTTTGGGATTATAAGTATATTTTTATGGATAAACAAGTGATTTTTTCATGTATATATTAGGCACACCCATAGTATGTCCTCTTTATGATTAAGGAGCATGATGCACTTTCATTAGGTACTGGATTGATTTACTACTCAAGATACCATTTAGAGAATATATAGGGTATTCAAGGGTGGCCTGAGGATGTGGTTTAGTTGATCTACTAGATTCATGATCAGTGGAATACTATGTTTGAAATATTCTAGTGTGAGTGAGCTATATGGTAGTTCTATGTGGTACACTATGTGCCTCTCACACCATGGGTGTGGTTGAGTACTCAATCTACTGTGAGACCAGGTAGTAGAGCTAGACCTATGGTGACTAAGTTATCTCTAATTCTAGTGATGGATAGATATGTTGTGTTATATATACCTGATGTAGATGATGTGGGGATATAGATGCCTACATATTATGGTAGTGAAAACATAGATGATAACCACTATTTCTAGGAGATAGGGCCATTATGGAAGATGTGATACATGTAGAACACATTAGATTAGTTGAAGGTCTGTAGTTATTATAGACTTGTATGTTTTATTTATTTAGTATTGGCTTATTGAGTATATATTTTATGTACTATGTTGATGTGTGTATGTGTAGAATATGATGAGTACTAGGAGGTTATCATTGAGGTGGCATTATGAGAGATTATATGGCATATTCTTGATGATGTCATGGATGATGGACTAGTGGAACAAGATATAAATGTGGCTAGTATCCATGCACACCTATTTGAATAAGTGACCATTGCCACTATAAGATATAGGCAATGAACAATAAACAAAGATGAGGCTTGTGTAAAACTATAGAGATGAGTTATGCCCCCACTTGATGGTCTTGGTGTAGTAGGTGGTAGGATAGTGGATCATTATATTGATATTCAACATGATCATATAGAGGTTATGGTTTATGTAACAATGTTACAAGAGATAGAGCATAGGTGTAGATCTCGATCTAGGTCTAGAGGGGTTGTAGGTGCATCAAGTTCTAGTGGGTATGGAAATGAAATTGAGGGAAATGAGATGGGTCATGGTGATCAATCTCCCATTATTGAGTGATTATGTAGCATTATATAAAAAATTTATGAGTTTTACATACACACATACATACATACACACATACATACATATACATACATACATACATATATACATATACATACATACATACATATATATATATATATGTATGTATGTATATATATATATATATCTATGTATGTATGTATATATATATATATATATGTATATATATATATATATATATATATGTATATATATATATATATATATATATATGTATGTATGTATGTATATGTATGTATGTATGTATGTATGTATACACACACACACACACATTGATTTTCTTGATATATGGGCATCATGTTATGTGGAATTTTGATTGTGGAATTATTTTTTTGATTAGATATTTTGATTATGTTTGTTTCTTATGTGTTGACATGGATATGTGTATAATTGATTATATAATGACAATTGATTTGATTTGCATATATATATTGTGAGTAGATATTGATACTAGATTGAAAATGTTAGTTGTTATTATTTGTGACATGGAAGTATCATATTATATGTTAGTAGTGATCCTATGATTATGACATGAACTATCTAAATCCTATTGGAAGAGTAAATAAGTGACCATACTTCTCATTCTATGTAGGTGTATAAATAGCCTTGGGAAACTGTAATGATCCTAGTGTAGTTGTGATAACTATACGTGTAGACTATGAAGCAAATAACTTAATTAATTATCATATTAAAACTATACTCCAGTGTGAATTATCTTTTGAAAATATCTCAATTGGTTATCATATTGAAATTAATGGTTTAGTTTTTTTTCCATATTTTCACCATATTACTATAATTAGGTTGATCTCTTTGAACTATTTTCCATATCTATTGACTCTATGGTGCATGATATCTCACATAAGTTGGTGTCCTAGAAACCACATGGCTCATACAATGAATAACCAATGGCTCTTTGAAATCAATGTCCTTGGATAACTCAGTCATATAGGAATGTGATCTAGGATAATGCAGATAATAAAATCTTAATGACCCCTATGTGAATGTTATAATTCCTCTATCTACATAGTGGTCAATACAATCTCTAAGTGTATAATAATTATTATCCCAATGTCCATTGATTTGATGATAATTGTAATATGGTTTATTTCTTATTCTTTGTAAATGATGTGCTAGATGATGATGAGTAGGAGGAAGTGTGATAATCCTCCTATCTAATAATGTAATTAATATATCATGAGGCCTATCTTTGTCTAAAAATTGTATGGCCCCTCTGCTAGTGTCCTATGCTCTTCTCATTTGTGGGAGATGCTTTGTGAGGTGGCCCTTTGCCTCTACTGAGTAACTTAATTGGTGGTTTCATTTCCAATTTTTATTATCCATAGGTGGATTATGTTCTTGAACCATATTAGATTACTATGTTTATGATGTATCTAAATCTACCTTTGAATGTGTGTCAACTAGTCCCAACTTTTTATAATGTGATAGATGTATGATATAGATGTTGAAATGATATTGATGTCTCATATAGCTATTTATCCTTAAGATGAAAAATGAGGAATTTATCAAAGATGTAATGTATCTCTAAATCTATTATCTAGTAGATCAATTGTCACATACATGATTTGAATCGTAGAATGTAATAACTTACTAGTTTTGACTTACCTAGGTGTAGTGAAAGTAACCTCTCATATGTGAGTTGAGGTCCCATACTATGAACATAATGCATGAGAAATAATTCTTCTAAATCATCAGATGTATGTAGTGAACCACTAGGGATTGAATGATGGAACTAATTTAATGCTTCATCTTCTAAAATTCTAGGAAATAACTTTAGGAGAATTAAACTACCCGTGTTATGTGCCATAGACTTTATATAGGCTTTGAGATGTAAATATGGATCTCCATGTCCATTGAAATTAGAAAATGTTGATATATAAAAATTCTTTGGTAATTTTTCATTTATGGTTTTGTATGGAATTGAATTACCATGGATAGCATTGGAATTAACATAAGAGTTGTATGACTTAATTTCCAAGGTGAGATGATGTAATTTTTGTTATAAAGTACCCATGGAAGGCATCAAGTAAATTACCTCTTGAGAAGGTATGTTAACATCCTTAAAGGTTTAATTTAAACACTAAATCTTATTGTTAGTTTTATACATTAGTACACTATTTCATGGAAAATTATCAGAGATATTGATTTGGCTCACTGTAACCTTTGGAGTGGTGATAGCTTGGACTTGGTGAGATGGAAATTGGTTATCACTCTAATGGAGGTTAAAATGAGAAACATGTGCTAATTTAGTAGGGATGTGTGGAGGATATTCATTGGTATCATTTATTTTTCTAATTCTTAAATAAGTATCACATGCTAATAAAATATAAGACACATTATTATCATGCGAATGTAAGTAATGTAAACTATGAACACGAGTATAAGTTTACACATTTTTATTTGAAGACATTATTTATTGAATTAGTATTTACTAAGAAATAAATTTTGACACGAGATATGGGTGAAGTAGAGACAACACTATAATTAATTTATTCTTAACTAAAATCATAGTAATAATTGTTATTTCAAGTTTCATCAAAATTAGAATTTATTTCACTTGTAAAGTTAAGTGAACAAGAATTGTCATTTTCATGCTTAGTAAAAGGAGTAGAAGAATATTTTAACTTTTTATTAATATTCAACATATCATCATGTGTATTTGGAATTAAATGTGAATCGTCACTATCTATGATCATATTCATGGGTATAAGTAGCAATCATATTTTCATTTGAAATTGTTATCACTCAGAATTGCACCCTTGTAAGAATGTGTGCCTATTATGACTCATGTTAATACAATGGAAAATATCAAAGAAATTATAACTTATGTTGGAGATTATATATATATATATATATATATATATATATAAATTGACCTTAACATTGGTACATCACCCCAATTTTTATTTTTCATTTTCATTTTCAGCTTTAGCATTGCTCCTTCTACCCTTTTCCTATTCAAGAGAGCAAAAAATTAGAGGGTTTAGAGTTAATTAGGTGAGCATAACAAAGGTAACCATATATATATATATATATATATATATATATATATATATATATATATATATATATATATATAAATAATTGACCTTAAAATTGGTACATCACCCCAATTTTTATTTTTCATTTTCATTTTCAGCTTTAGAATTGCTCCTTATACCCTTTTCCTATTCAAGAAAGCAAAAAATTAGAGAGTTTAGAGTTAATTATGTGAGCATAACAAAGTTAACCACACACACACACACACACACACACATGTATTTTTACATTTGTTATGCTTACCTAATTAACTCTAAACTCTCTAATTTTGTGCTTTATTTAATAGGAAAAGGGTAGAAGGAGCAATGCTAAAGCTGAAAATGAAAATGAAAAATAAAAATTGGGGTGATGTACCAATGTTAAGGTCAATTATGCCTATATTGGATAAAATTTAGAATATAAAAAACCTTAAAATATTCACTTCATCTTTTTACAATGACTCTTGCATCATTATTTCACACAAAGGTGTAGACAAACACTCACACTAGCTTGGAAGGAATGAAAAAAGATCAAATTCACTTCCAGATTAGGTATAAATAAGACTTAGAAAATTTATATGACCTAAAATAATTATTATTTACTTCATAAATATGAGATAATAATACATAAAAATATGAAAATCAGTCATTTAATAAGTTATATCAACGAACATTAATAACACACTTATTGAACAACTTGAAAATGGAGGAAAAATCATCTCTTTATTGCTTCAAAAGTGCAGTAGTAAAAATTTTGATAGATTTTTTGTAATAAAAAGGCATAATACAATCATAATCATTAAAAAATTAATGTAAATATAGAAAATAATAAGAGAGATATAAAACAAGAAGCTCCATATTAGTCCCTGTTAGTCCTAGTTCACTCCTATTTCAATTGAACTCCAACTCTAACTTCAACTCTAACCCAATATTCCAAATTGCTTCCCAAAATTTAAACACAGTAAATTTGGAGTTTAAACCTTATTTTACTTGTAATATTTAATTTTAGGGGAGATAAATATGTTTTTTAAAAGTTAAAGGTTCTTGCATGTGTTTGAATAGTCTTCAACTTGAAGAGATCTTTGAGTATCTTTAGTTAACTCCTTTTGAACTTGTAAATTGTATTGAACTCCTTTTGATATCAAGTTAAATAATTTTAATATTCATTAAATTTGAATTTTTACTTTATTTACCTCTATTTTTTTCTTGAATTTTGACTTGAGTCTCTTTACTTGCAACTTGGAGTTTGATTTCAGTTATTTCACTTGCATTTTACATGCATGTTTGACTTCTTGACTTTTCTAAAATTAGATCAAGTGGAGTGTAATAGTAAAGAGATTTAATTTTGATTATTTAAGGATTATATTGAATTAAAATTGGTCTTAAAATATTAATTAATACTTCAACTCCACTTATCCACTCTTGCATGTTTCAAACTCCATCTTTCTAGGGCTAATTGAAGACTCTTCTTATTGACTTGACCTGGTCTAAAATTAACCCAAATGGGGTGTGTATTAGATATAAAAAGAATAATATTTATTTTATTTAATTATTAATAAAATAATTTTGTTAATATTTCAATTGATGATGACAATAATAGCTCGCCATACTGGTTTTTTTGGATATACCCATCTTTTGTGGTTTTGGCAAGCTTTTTGAAAGCATTGTGAGAACCTAAAATTTGAATTATTTGATAAATTAAAGAGTATAAATATTATTTTAAAATAATAACCATGGTTTAAAATAGTATCAACAAAATTTTAAGCTCCAAAATCCATGTACAACTTCAAAAAATGTCATTTTAAGCTCTCTTGGACTCAAGAAACCCTGATTTGGATTAGAGGATCTAAAATGAATTTGAGGACTCACCAAACACTTTATATATATATATATATATATGTATGTATATTATACCTATAATTTTTTTAAAATCTCTAGAAATCCTCACCAAACACCAAAACAAAATTTCACAAAAAGTGCGTATTTGTTGCCCAAAGAGTGACCATGTTTTTCAATGAGTTGAAATTATTTTAAATTTAATAATAATTTATTTATATATTTAAATTAATTATAAACAATCTCAAATATTTTTTTTTCCATTTTAAGGACTGAAAGCACTCATTTCTAACTCCATTTATGAGTAAAATAGTGAAAAAAATTGTTTTCCTTCATGATCAGACATGTGTCTTATAATTTTATCTTTCCTAAGGTATATAAAAAACATAAAACAAATTTTAAACATTAAATTAAATAAAAATATACATCCATATCAAATTTCAATAGATTGCATTCAATAAAACTCAAAATATGCACTTTTGGGTGTTTCCTAGCTTGCACAATTTCATTTTTGAATGCTTGTAGGTCTGAGTTTTTCATTTATATTTAGTTTTATGAGGCTTAAATACTGAATTATTTTTTATTATAACATTTATTAATCCCTATAAAAATTATAAATATGCTCAAAAAATCTCTTAAACCTCTCAAAAAGTGCCTTTTCTGACTATCTCTCTTGCTTGCTTGAAACCCTAATACTTGTACCTTTGACTTTATCCATTAAATTTTGATATAATAAGGTTTATTAAGGTTAATTATTCCCCATATAATCTCAAAAATCATTTTTTTCAACAAGGAACTCAATTTTTTTAATTATATATCTTCAAACTAAGCCATTAGGGTTTAAGAGCACCTATTCTTATTAACGATTATTCATAAATTTAATATAATTTAACCTGATAATAATTAATTTAATATTTATATAATAATTTTAAAAAATTACCCTTAATACTATTTTAACAAACTCTTCTTCACCTTCATGTACCAAGCATTTGAAAATTGCCTTCACTAGTTTGCAACTAGCTAGTTAGAGGAATAGAAGAAACCTCTGTCAAAATTTAGACTTGTTTGTTTTAATTTAATATTTTTTTGGATTTATTAAGGTTTTATTATTATTTTTATGCCTTTTTTATTCTTAAATATTTTAATGGAGTCTTCTTGAAAACCTATACATAGGCAACTTTGACCAATTTTGGCAAAATTATCAACATTCTTAGACACTTTGTTGGGTGGCGCCTGATAAATACTCAATAAAATTATCTATATATATTTGTATATGGATTTATAAAAACATGAAAAAATATTAAACTTAAAATTCCCTAAAAAATTTTGAAACTAAGAATTTCCTCGAGCAACTACAACACTTGTGCATAAGCACTTATTTAATTGAAAAATAAAATAATTGCCAACTAAAAATTGTGCAAAATAACACTTATAGGAATTAAAAACTAAATTAATAATATAAAATGTCAATAACATAATTTTTAGGAAATTAAAATCTAAAACTACTATGTAGAACACTTAACATCCACCTAGATCAAAGCATAAAACTCTCAGGTCCTCTCCATGTGGTTGACAAAGATGAGGAACAATCTATTGTTTGAGTGTAATTCTAGTTGGATCAACTATTTTCATTATTTTTAACATCTTTGGATTATATCCAAGTGAATTAATTTAATCAAACATATATTAAATATACATAAAATCTTCATGTGGTTCAATACTCACCTCATTTGGCTCTTCAATACTAATAAAACTCTCCAATGTACCCACATTATGATTCATATGTATAGATACCATTTCAACCTTTAATGGGTCATTAGAACATTTTTATTATATTATATGACATATTTTTATATTTCATCTTTTTTTTCAACTATTATAAATTATTCAAGCTCTTCAAGGAGCTAAAACTACTACTCTCTAGCTTCATCAGGGTCTATTCGAGATAACTTTGATCAACATCTTCTTGAACATGTTTTCCAACCTTCACAACACTTTATCATTGTATTAACAAGTAAATTTAGGCATAAAAATATTATCAATATATTGAATCAAATCAAGATATTTATTTCACTCTTCTTGATCCTCATTTATAGCTTCTTCTTATTCACTTAGTTCATGTATAAGGTTGTTCAACCTTGTGAAACCACTACTATAATCTCACTAGTTACTACCATATATTTTGGAACATATTCATGACAAGATTATTTATGCTTACTTGTATATGTAATTTATTTTTTTAATATCTCCTCAAGGGTTTTAGCATGATCTTATTCTATGTCAAATTGAAGCTCATTTGACCTCTTGATCATCCTCTCTTGACAAATTCTATTCTTCACCTACATGTTATTTTTTTCCCTCCATACAATAGGTACTCATTAAAAAAGGGATATGGTGTGAGGGTAAAAGGTTAAATTATGTGGCATAGTAATATAGGTCATTATGGGATGCTCTTAAACTTGAGGCACTTGGTAAAGATTGCTTGCTTAAACATGCTATTTTTTCTAAGTTAAAGGGGTAGTAATCTGATCATTAGTACTTTTAGAAACCATATTAGGAACTTTTGAAGCATGGATTATCTATTTGGCCTCAAATATATATCTTACCCTAAATTTTTTAAAGGCTAAAACAAATTTATTTGGTTTTATAGGATCACCAATCTGATATAATAACATATGATCATCAACTTGCCAATTCACCAAGATTGGATCTAGTTGTACTTGTCTATAATTTGATTCCTCTCATACCATTTGAGGAACTGCCATATGTTTTGATACTAAAATTTGATTATTCACATCATTGATTTTATAAGGTTTCTAACTTGAATCTTGCATCAAATTATTTTGTACTTGAACAAGGGCCTTAGTTGAGGAAGGAACATTAGGATTAATTGCAACATATGATTTGGCTAGTATAATTTGTCATTGAGCTTGATATGGAGGCCTATTGGCTTGATATTGTTGCCTCTTCAGCTAAAATAATTCATTACCAAAATATTTTAGCTCACTAAGCTCACTAGATTGACTATGAGGAGCTTGAACTTAATTTTTAAGGGCTAGATTTTGGGTTATTGATGGAGCTTGAGGAGGTAGAATAGGCTATAATTTTAGAAAAAATGCATTATAGGTCTAGGTGTAAGTTTACAAGATTGAATTAGGCTATTTTTAGCACTAATGACAACCTCATAATCATATGGGAGTGTCTTACCACCCATGGACTAAATCATAATTGAAATATAAGTATTCAAAGCTCTCAAAATGTATAGGAAATTAGTCATAAATTCTGCGTCTTTTGAAATCTAAGATGAAATCAGTCATAAATTCATGTGGTGCTCTCTTTATGATAGTGATATTCTCAAAAATGGATGTATGGTCTGATTTATCTTCAAATTATCTACAAAATAATATACCTAAATCAATTCAACTGGCTATTGACTTTAAGGGAAGGGACCTATACCATTTCAACACCTTTACTTTGAAGGATGCAATAAGTAAATGGATGGAAACATTCTATTGGGTAAAATGGTGGAATGAAGACAAGTTGGCCACATTTTTGATATGTTATATGGTTTTAGTTTGATTTTTACCTATAAAATATGGTAGACTTTTGATTGTTGAGGCTATAATATTATCATATTGGGCCAAATTGGGAGGACTTCCATTATCAAAAGGAACAAATACTTGGTTCCTTGGGAAATTCATGTTGATTTTTAGTGAATTTAGGCATGAAAATAATACTTATTTTTTATTCTAATTTATTTTTTTAGCTTCAATATGTGTCCCACCAGACATGCTAAAAATTGTTATCATTCATAAATGCACCCTTACAAGAACGTGTGCCTATTGTCACTCCTGTTAATAAAATATAAATTCCAAGGTGTGGAAACTTATATTAGAGATAATATATAGGTTAATTTCTAGTTATCTTTGGTTCACTCACCTAATTAACTCTAAACTTTCTAATTTTGTGTTATCTTGACTAGGAACAAAGAAGAAGAAACAATGCTAAAGATGAAAATGGAAATGAAAACTAAAAATTTGGGTGATGCCCCAATGTTAAAGTCAATTATAACTATATTTGAAATAATTTATAAGATAAATAACCTACACTAATAGTGCACTTGATGATGATAATAACAACTCTCCATATTGATTGTTATGGATATGCCCATCTTTTGTGGTTTTGGCAAGCTTCTTAAATGCATTATGAGAACCTATAACTTGATGAATCTGCATTATTGTATCATGAAATAAGTATAAATATTATTTTAAAATAATCATCATGGTGTCATAGACCTTAAAACAAGTTTTTAGCTCCAAAATCCATGTACAACTTCAAAAAATGTCATTTTATGCTCTCTTGGACTTAAGAAACATTGATTTGGATTTATGGGTCTAAAATGAGTTTCACACCTCAATAGACACTCCAAAAATGATAATTGTATATTTATAAATGGTTCATACCTTTTAAAGTTTTAAAATCACTAAAACACCTCATGAAACTCCCATACAAAAATTCATAAAAAAGTGTTTGTTTGTTCCCTTGAGGGTGATCTAGAGATGTTTTTCAATAAGCTAAACCTATTTAAAATTGGTTTTAATTTAATGATAATTTATTAATACTTTTATATTAATTATACAAGTTTAAAATCATTTTTTCCATTGGAATGACCTAAAACACTCATTTTCAACTCCACTTGTGAGCAAAATAATGAAAAAACCTTGATTTCCTTCATAATCAGACCTATGTTTAGGTATTTTATCTCTCCTAAGGTACATTAAAAATATTTAAAAAATTAAATATTCAATTAAATTAAAATATACATCCACATAAAATTTCAAGATATTTTATTTAATAAAATGCAAAATATGCACTTTTTGGTGTTTCCTAACTTGCATAATTTCATTTATAAATGCATGTAGGTCTAAGTTTTGACATTTTATTTAGTTTTATTTGGAATAAATACCTAATTAATTTTTAATTATTACCTTTAATTACCCATATAATCATTCCAACCATTCTATACACTCAAACAATCTCTAAAACCTCTAAAAAAATGTCTTTTTTAACTATCTCTTTTGTTTGCTTAAAACCCTTATACCTGTACCTTTGACTTTAGCCATTATTTTCAATTAAATTCTGATTTATGAAGGTTTAAAAATTAAATTTATTCCATATAATATCTCACACAATTTTTTTTTTAATGACAAACTTAAAAAATCAATTATATCTCTTAAAAATGAGTCATTAAGGTTTAAGAAGGGTTTTAGAGCACCTATTCTTCTTAACGATTGTTAATAAAGTTAAGATATTATAACCTAAAAAAATTAATGTAATATTTATTTAATATGGGACCTAAAATCCTCTAATACAATTTTAATGAACTCTTCTTCGTCTTCATGTACTGAGCATTTGAAAATTACCTTCATTAGCTTGCAACTAGCTAGTTAGAGGAATATAAGAAACCTTTGTCAAAATTTAGACTTGCGAGTTAAATTTGAGAATTTTTTTTATTGATTAAGGTTTAATAATATTTTTTATACCCTTTTTATTCTTAAATCCATGAATGGAGTCTTTTTTAAAACCTTCACATAAGCAACTTTGACCAATGGAGGTAAAATTGTCAATAAGCACATTATGACATGTAGCAAAAGGGTATATATATATATATATATATATATATATATATATATATATATATATATATATATATATATATATATATATATATATATATATATATATATATATATATATATATAATATGGAATACATATGTTGATATTTAAAGTTAAAATAAGGTTAAATAATAATATCATCTACTTTAGTTTGTAAACCTATAAAAGGTGTAATATTAGTTGTACATTATTTTTGGAATTGACTTGAGAAAGGTCAAGAAAGTGCATTTTCCTTTTCTATGTTAGGAAAATTATGTGAAGGAATAATATTGATTGAATCATGCAAATGTATATTTATTTTATTGTTATTATATTATTTAATTTTAATAAATATGTGGAAAAAGTGGTTGATATGCTAATATCATGTTAAAACACAACACTATCTATAAGGGACTATTTTGGCCTTATGTTTTTAATTTGATTTTGAGAAGTAGGGGAAGAGAGAGGAGAATGAGAAGAATATGCATCTAATCTATCTTGATTATCACTTTCATTATCATGTTTATAGAAATCACCATATACATCATTACAAAAATAACAATCATCATCATTATAAATGAAATCATTCTCATTATATTTTTACTAGTGTAAAATTTTAAAAATTGGTCCATTCATTTGCATAATTATGAAAAAAAATTAAAATTGATCAAATAGGAGAGGGGGAAAAGGTTCCCTAGGGGTCATATTAAACTCACCACAAATAATAATGTAAAAAATGAATAATAATAAAATAATGGGTAGAATATAATCCAACATAAATATATTTGAAAATATGCTAAATATTCAACCCAAAGTACATAAAATTAGAAATTGACTTGAAATTATAAAGGATAATATCTAGATGTGTGAGGACCTATTATGCATATCTAGGGTTTGAATATTTTTTAGGAAAAAAATAAAATATTGAATAAAAACGCCAAATAGAGGACTGATATGGATCAATTAGGATGTATAAAAATTAGAAAAAAATATAATTTTATAAATAATAATTTATTACACAAGACTAGAGAAGACAAACCCTAAGAGAGAATTAGGGTTGTTAAGCAATGTTAGAACTAAGTCAAGTTCACCAAATGATTTAAATTTTTAATAATTAATAGATATAAATCCTATATTTTAAGGGTTGGAGTAAAGGGGTAAATATAGATAAATATTTTAAATGACTATTTTAATCAATTTACCCTAAGTAAGAATGTAAAGGAGAAAGTCTACTTAGTTGGAGTGAAACATGCATCACTAGGTGATGGTAGGGATGGGAAAGATCATAGGAATAATTATGAGTCATTTAAATTAGAAACTAGATTCCCACCTACCTCAGGTCAATAGCATGGTCAGTGGGATAATAACATGGTGCACTATTAGGAAAGGGATTATGCTAGTGTCTTTTTGTGGATAGGAGCCCTAAAACTTTTGGGGATGTTGTGAGAGGCTTCCTAGGTCTTGTGTGTGTCATCAATAGCTTTAGATCATATTAATATGTATCCTTTTGGATTTTATTTATTCAAAAAACTAATGAATACCTTCACACATGAAATGAAAAAAAATTCAAATACAAAAGGAAGGGGAAAAGGTGGGTTATGGGATGTTACAATAGAATAACATAGAACACCTACCATTCGAGATACTACCTACATTAACCTTAATGATAAGGGTTTCAGATCAAATTTATTTCTCCCTTAGGGAAGGTGCATATCAATATGCATGGTATGCAAGAATCACTTTTGATTAAACACTTTTTTGATTAATCATAAAGATTTATGTGTGATGATTATTAAATATGTAGAGTGATGAGCTATATTATTGACTGATTTAATATAATTATGTGCCAAAGTAGTAAGTGATAGATGTAAAATTCCTTGTAAATATCTTTATATATAAGGATCTTTATTTTGAATGTGAGACACTTGTTCTTAGGTTGACAAGGTAAAAAGATAGATAAAATCATAAGAGGGAACCCAAAGGAGGGTAAGGACCTAACACAAGTTAAAAACATGAGTGTTAGACAATATCACTGAGGTGGATAATATCATGGTGCACTCTCATCTAAGACTATGTTATTCTCTCATGTGCAAAAAAATGGGTAGTGATTAGGACAAATAGGCTAGGGGGCATGTGATTGGAAAAGGGATGACATAAAAATATCGAGGATGTAAAAATAGGGAAATTCAGTCACAATAAGGATCAAAAGACCAAAGTGACCATGCAAACAATACTCTAATTCATCATTAATAACTTCCTATAAAATAACCACAAAAAACATAGTACTTGTGTTTGCTTGACTAAATTAAGACGTGTAGAATATGTCCATCAAATGCTTTGAAAACTCTAGAAGTATCATTTAGATCCTATTTTGTATAACTAATAGAGTAAATAAGTGTTATTTTTTACACATTTTAACTTGATCCATTATATATCATAACACTATCTATGGAATTAGTATCAATATATGCTTTAATAAAGAGTGCATGTATATATGAATCATCATTAACAACTTCATTATCATCAAATGTAATCATAGGATGTAATTTTTGTTTGATTGTAATTATACCAATGACACTATAAAATGGATATACATATGTATAATGAGGATTATGAGCATTATATGCATAATACACATCATAATTGTTCTTGTTATTTATTAATTCATGATGTGGAAAAGGATATTTGTACATTTTTTCCTTTGCATTTTAATTTGTTTTTGGCTTAACCTCTTTAGTATAAATGCCAATATTAATAATTTTCTCTTTAATAATACCTTTAATATAGAGATACACTAAAACAAAACCCTCAACTTGACTATCATGCACTTAAGAATAAATATTAAGCTTAAATCTGATTACACTTCTCAAAACAAAAGCCTTCAAGCATGAATGCTTCAACATATAGGCCTTTGAGAATGAATTGAGTGAGATGGTTAGTAAATATGTATAAAAAAGGAACTAATGACTTAAAAATAACTTTAAATAGATGAAAAATGACATCAATCTCACTATGTGAACTGAAAGAAGACAATCCATTTGTAGATAGGTAGGAAAGGACAAATGAGAGAGAATACCATGACTACTACTAACATTAATCAACCATCACACTAGTATGCTAGTTTCAAGTATATTAGGAGGTGATAATAAGATTTATTCATGATTTCAAGGCATATTAATTTTTTTTATTTGAGTAGGGATTTGCCATACTCATCAAAAATATCCATATAATACCCATTAAGGCTGCTTAAATAGAGAAATGTGATACTAGAAGAGAGAGGGATGTAGAAGTAAGCCATGAAAAGTGTAAAAAAGATTTAAAATAAGGAAATGAGTTATATAAAATTTTCATCAGGTCTCAATGGAAAAATATTTATGTCTTTAAGATGCTTCTTCCTCTATGTGGCATAACAGTTTCATCTAGTTGATTAACACATTGGCTTCCTCTTCAAAACAACCCTTATCTTGACTTGAGAGGTGACAAGTGGGATTATTAATAATCAATTCATGTTGAGTTACATATTTTTTTTGAAATTTTACACATTTCATTAGTTTATAATCTCTCTAAAATGACACTACAATGATAATCATCTCTCTTAGGTGTCTTGAAGCCTACTTGGCCTTACTATGACCCTCCTTGCTTAAAAGTGTCAATTCTTGATTTCGCCTTTACCAATGTAATATATCTCCTTGTATGGAATATATTAGTAATATAGGACTTAAATAAATCCATTTTAATGCATTAAATTATCACTAAGGCCTCATTTTTCACCTTAAGTTTGTATTTTCTCCCAATTCTTTGTAGCCTTGAAAACATGAAAATATCCTTTTGTATGGCAATGTACAAATTGTATTGGAAAAATAATGGTATTTTTGAGTACCCAGTATGCCCTTACATCTTCATGAAAATTTTCATGACCCAAATTTTAGTTTACCTACATTTATTTATCTATTTTCTCTCTCTAATTAGGTCTCCATTAGCCTTCTAGGCATAGAAACTAAGTTTTAGTAAAAAACTTATCCCACATGGGCGAAACCATAAATAAATGTTTTATTAACTTTTCCCACAATATGAAAATTCTCCATGTCAAATTTGGGGTTTTGAAACCATGTGTAGGTAGGCAAACCAAGAAATGGCCAAAACACAAGCCCTTCATAAGCCTTTTTCACACTACCCTCAGTAATCAAACTTGTAGGTGTAATTATAGGATGAAATGAACATATTTTTATACTTTAATATGTATAATACACCTCAATATATCCTCCCTAATGGTTTTCATCTATTCATGAGGTCAAAAACCCTAGTTTGAGCCCAAAACCTCACAAAAGTACAACATTTAATGCATTTGTATAAGTGCAAGTAAAAAAAAAATTCATGGTAAGGGTACTCATATAGTTAGGAGTTAGTTTCATGTGTCATTTAATTCATAATGGGTGCTTAACAAGTCAATTTATTTGAACTAGTAAAAAATGGTCCTTTGTGCAGCCAAAAACACACTTATCATCTTCACAATGACTCATAAAGTACATAACCTCAGCCAATGAAAAAATTAAAAAAAAAAATTAATTAGAAAATTCCCCCTAACATCCCATAGTATCTTGGGCTCCCATTTAATCTATTTGTACTATTTCAAGGTTGAGAAGGTGCTTCTCAGGTTGGTAAGATTATGTTTGGTGAGGTAGAGAGAGAATGAAGGTTTTAAAGTGGTTTCTTGAAGTTTGGTTCAAGATGAAAATTATATATTTAGTTCTATATCAACATATTCCATGTTTAAAATGATCCTCTTTAGGTATTCTCTCTTCATGAGATTTGTAACCTATTGTTTCATGCATTAAGGGTTTGTAGGCTAGTTGATGAATCTAACCTTAGAAGCCTATATTTTGCCCTTTTTCTACATTCCAACGTATTAAAAATATTTATAAACATCTTAAATGGAATATGATCATGTTACAAACCCTATTTTTCAACCCAAGTCATTTAATTCAATACCATTGCATCTCTCTTTCCACTATTCATGTTGAAATCTACTTGACTGTAGGTGTATATTAGGTACTTTGATTATAATTTTAGCAATGAAAACTCTTAAATGGAGTTTATATCAGATTTGGTGTCATAAAAAATATTATTTTTTTCCTCTATTAGGTTTCAATATCCTTTTTTACTGCATCCTACCTCTAACAAATGCCTTTCTTCATAGTCTTACTCCAAGGACTATATGTTCAAGTTCGGGCTTGTATTTGCTTTTTTCTTCCACTTTACGATATGAGACAACCTTTTGATACTTGTAGGGATTTATATAAACTATTTTAAATCACCCATAAAATTTTCATATGATAATAGGGTTGATAAAGGTTGAGCAAGTCTATTTCAAGGTGAGGTTTTCATTCTTTTGCTTAAGAGTGTGGACCTACAGGTCTATACTTGGACTTCATTTAAACTAGGAAAATTAAGTCATGGTTTATTTAAACATGTAAAATCTTAAATTTTCCTCATACATCTCTATATTATTCCAACTTGTCTTAGGTAATTCAAAATACCTTTTCTTTGTAAGGATCTAATTCTCTTGATTGTGCCTTAACTCATACTCAAGAGTTTCTTTTATGAGGAGTCTGAAATCTATAGAGTCATCTTGAAAATTTTCATTTAACTTATTAATAAACTTAAACATAAAAATTATTCCAAACAATTAAAATATCTTTCAATTTTCATAAGTATTTATGCATATATTTTTGAATGTTCATACAAGGTTGCTAAGAGTATTGGTTGTGTTTAGATGCGAAAGGACATCTATGGGTTTTTTTTTACTATAAAACTACCCATTTTATCATTATTAAAAGAGATTAAAAAATAATTAATGTTTCCATAAATTCATAATCACTTATTAAATATCTTTAAGTTCAATCTCACCTTAGACAAACATCTTTTTTCTCAATCACACACACATAGGCTTGTGTGTACAGTTTTAGGTCTACTAAGCCTACACAAACTGTCCAAAATTTGAAATTATATTGATTGAAATTGAAATCCATATAAATATAATGATATAATTATAGTATAATTTTCATATTATGGCATCTTAAAACATACCTTTATTTTCAAAATTAAGAAGGCACCTCTTTTATTTGACTAGGTAGGCTAGTAGGTGGTAGTATTGACTCCTTGGTCATCACCTTGAGGGTTTAGGTTATTAAATAAGATAATTGGAATCATGATAGCCTTTATAGAGTTATATTATTCTTTACATAGCTTTAATATTTCATTCAACCCTTTTAAAAATTAATTCTAATGCAAGATTAATAAATTTTATGCAAAAGGGAGACCTACATGTCTAGATAGGCCTATAGGTGTACGTTTTCAATGTAAGAAAATTTTTATGAGGTCTATATTTAAATTTTCAAAAATTTATATTACCTTAAATTTATTATATACACTTATTATGAGGTTATGACCCTCATATAACCCCTAATAATGCAAGATAAGACTTATTTAACCATTGTTATACTGGCAGCCTGCACACAATCCTTGAAATGAGTTATGATGTGACCTTTTGGAGGGATCATACTAAGTGATCAGGTGGTTAGAGAGAATTTTAATGAATTTATAAGATGGTGGAAACATATGAAAATAATTTTGATACATTTTACCCTTTAGAAAACCTTCAATCTTGAGTGGAAAACATATATATTATGTGAGAATGGACGTTTCTTATATCCTTGGGCTCACACATGATAATTAGGGTTTGTAAAATAATGAATTAAGATGGTACATAACTAAATAAACCTATCCAAATTCTCTCACACTTAAAAATTGATTTAAACTACCATTCGAAGGAGAAAAATGAGCTTGTGGGGTTTGTAGGTAGTTTTATACCACCTTGGGGTCTTAATGATTGCTCATAAAGATGGTGGAATAAATATAAAAAAACAATGACATGAATTTTAATATCACTAGGACCACATCCTCTGGTAAACAAAATCAATTCATAAATCACCTTGTGTTGTCCAAAATGAGAATGTGAAACTCACTTTTATGAGCTTGCCAAAGGAGAGAGAGAGAGAGAGAGAGAGAGAGAGAGAGAGAGAGAGAGAGAGAGAGAGAGAGAGAGAGAGAGAGAGAGAGAGAGAGAGAGAGAGAGAGAGAGAGAGAGAGAGAGAGAGAGAGATTTTTGAAAATTTAAGACCCATACCTACAATAAAATCATGTATTTTTATGAGGTAAGTTGAAATAACACTTGCGAACAACATTCACCTAAAAATATCTCTTCTTAGTTTGTACAAGTAGATATTAAGCCTTATTTAAGGATTAAAAACTTGCTTATAAACTATTTTTCAACTTTTAAAACTGACTTATGATGATTCCCTACCAAATTTAATAATAGATAACTCTTCATAAGTCATTTTATAATATCCCTCTACATTATTCTTTTATAATATCCCTCTACATTATTTTAACCTTTTGGGGCTCTTAAATCAATGTTTTGACCATCTTACACATGTTAGTGACTTGTAGAAGAGGTTAAAAGTGACTTGTTAACCCTTAGAACAACATGAGACTTATTTATGTATATGTACAGACTAAAAGGAGTATTATATGACTTTGAAACATGATGTATGCCTTGAAAATACACCCTAAACCACTAACACATCTTAAACCATCTTGAAACACAACATGAGGTGACTTAGACAAGAATAGGATCAAAATAGATATTACCTTAAACTCATCAAAATTACATTAAACTATGTTAATAAGCATTTAAAAGTGAACACTTTTGTTACCCTATCCTACGGTAGCCAATTTTTGGTTAACAATAACCTTGAGAATTTATTTCTTGTTGGAGATTTTAATTGAAGCTTTTGTGTTGGTTTTTAGATATCATTAACTATAATCATAGGTTCATTCTTATTTTCATTTGGTTTTCTCTTATAATTTGGTTAAGTTAAAAATTTTAAATTTGAAATATAAGGAGCATTTGAAGTGTACTTAATCTTTTTTAAAGTAAGAATATTTTATCAAAATATTTGAACTTATTAAACATTATTGAATATTGAAGTGGAGATAATGAATAATTTAGTAAAAATATCTTGGAACTCATTATCAACCATTTTATTTGTCATTTTTTAAGCATAGTATTTTATCTTAGCACATATTCATTGATTGTTTCATTAGACCTATGTTTTGAGCTTTATAATTTGAGAATATGAAAGATTTTCACCAATGTTGATATAAAAGTGTATTAAAAACTGATTTTCCAAAGTGTTGAAAGTCTTTACTAACTCAAGATTAAAATAATAAAACCATGTAAGAACATATTCTTTGAGATTCTTGGGAATAACTTTGTCAACAATTTTTCATTATATACTAATGCGTACAAGTTTTATAGAATGAAAAAAAATGTTGTTTATGATCACCTTTGCCTTTATATAGAGTAAACATAGGAGCCACAAAGCCAATTGGGAATGGATACGATGAAATTTTGAGTGCCAAAGGTTCATGTAACAAAGAACATAAGTGCATAGAGGAACTAGTAAGAGAGATAGGTTGCTCAATGTGAGATAGCTTAGCTTGTAATGAAAGAAGTGCATTCTCAAGAGTAGCATTTACATAAGTGATAATAATAGTGTAAGTATCATGAATGGGAATAGGCATGGATACATTAAGGAAACAAAGTGATGTTACCAAACCAAGATATGGTTATATAGAAGTATTTAAATGTATATAAATAAGAATAGATGCCATACTAGAATTAGAAATATTACGAATATGGGATTTGAAAAATCAAAAAGGAAGATATTATGGTAGATATGTGGATAGTTTAGATTGAGGATCATATTTTTATTCTAACAATAGACTAAAAATATTATTCACCTAATAGGGCTTCTCTTGAAGGCCTAGATGAAATTCATATAGTTTTTGCACTTGATTTTGATCTACTCCATTAAGATCATATGGATCAATGTGAAATTTCAAGTTCATTCTATATATCATAGTACTCTTCATTGATTTCATTATAAATCTCAATGTGAAATTAATTTTTAGAAGACTAACGACTTGACTAGTAGCATTATTAGCTTGAGAAGAAACATCATGACTTGCTATTGTAGAAGAAACCAAAGGAAACTCTATATGTGAAATAGAAATACCACTTAATCTATCACTATGCATTAAAGGAATACAATGAAATATGAATCATAAAATGATAATGAATATGAATATAATATTAGAAAAAATAAAGGTATAAGAGTGATCTAAGAAAGGGTTCAACTGATTTTGTGGGATCTCAAGTATACTTTCTCATTCATTGATTAGTATCGAATCAATATTTCATATCACTAACTACAGAGTTAAAACATTGTTGTATCTCATTAACCTAATTTCTAAGGGTACAATGAGAATAAATTCCTTGAGTGATATGCTCTTCTTAGGTGCACCACAAATCAAACAACTAAAAGAAGCTTCATATGGTATAAGAAAAGGATCCTACACATTTTTGACATACCATAAGGTACTAAAAACTAAAATACATGTTTAGGGTTTTAAAATGGCTATGATTATTTGGGTGAATTCCACATGCAAATATGTATGTAAATATATCATCATGTATCCATTCATGACACTCACTAAGTAGTTTTAAAATTCTTTGAACACAGTTTCTAGAAATAAGCACAAGAAAGTAGAAAATAAATAAAATGAAAATAGAAATATTTTTGTGTATAGATGTCAACAAATTTTAACCTAAGGTCAAAAAGAAGAGATTTAGTGTAATATTTATCTAAGGTGATAATACAATCTCCTCAATGTTATATTTGTAATACTCTTCTCAAACTCTACAGTGTTTTCTTGATTACGTGACATCATTTGGATTATTGGCATGTTGAGTGTGTCCTTGTGCATGACATATGAGAAAGATGTCATGTGGTTGGTTATTAGTCTTGATTTTAGCTACCCTATTGTGGTGACATGGAATTAGGTTAGTTTCAACTAATGTAAGACTACCTTAGGTTGTGTGATCTTTAATGATAACAAGAATTCATATTATCAGTTAGTGATATATATGCCTTATTAGGGTTTTCATGTCGATAAGTTACTTTTGACAGGTCTATTTATAAGATCAGATTTGTTAATTCAAACACTTTGTTTGAACCCATCGAGTGGCCATGTTATGATAAATTCCTCCCAATTATTTGACTTGAAACTTTCTTGGTATTTTGACAAAAAAATTACTTTTAAAACACAGATAACAACACAAATATCATTGTGACTAGGCTAGGTAACATTTAATAATGGACATAAATAAGATTATATATAAATATATGTATATTAAAATAATATTATGTAGATAAAGAAATAAAATAAGTAAATGTACATATTTGTTCACAATTTAGATAAATAAATAAGTTGAATCAAATATTGATATTTTAGTATCTATACATATTAATATATGTATTCATATAAACATATTTATATATTAATGTAAGTTAAAATAGTATAAATTAAATAAACATAATTATAAACACACACACATACACACATATTCTTACTGTTTTTGGTAAATAATGTAATATATATTTGGTTATTTGTTTTTTCAATGTCATAAATAATTGAATCAAAATAAAAATAACAAAAAACATATAAATGAATTAAAATAGAAGAGTGGAAAACTTAATTTTATAAAAGAATAAAAATAAAATAGTATACATACTAAAATAATAAATAAATAATCATTGCCTTTTCCATTAAATAGTTAACCTAGTGGAGAGGTACTATTTTAGAAAATTTGTCAAGGGGGAAATGTAGGTGGAAGGAGAGTGAAGGAAGAAAGAAGGATAAGGAGAAGTGTAGGATGCATGGTGGATGTAGAAACTAGGGATAGTAGGGAGCTTCCATGGATCAAGCAAAGGATTTATCCTTTCTAAATCCATGATCTTTTTTTTCAAAATAATAAATAGATTAAATATTTAATGAAAACAAGGAATGCATTTTAAAAATGGTTTGCTTTTAAAACCTAACCACTTACTTGAGAGAATCTAATCCATATTTATGGTTTTAATCTAGGGTAGGAACTATATTATTTCTATATATTTGATTTGAATCTATAAAAAGAGAGAGACACACAAATCCTAGATCTCTTAAAATTTCCTAATTTATTTCCATTTGCCCTTATATATTGGGTATAATGGATTTCTAATTTTAATTATATATGTATATATATAACAAAATTATAGTAGGGTTTTATTTTTATTATTTTATATATATATATATATATATATATATATATATATATATATATATATATATATATATATATATATATATATATATATATATATATATATATATATATATATATATATATTCATTTATTTGGGAGAGGGTAGTGATTGTGCCATCCCAACGCCTTCCCATAATAAGGAGGAAATGGGGATGAACCAGCCAACCCACCCCACCCATGGGCAAGGCCCAACCAATGGCCATGGCCACAGCCATGGCTCTAATCCCAACCATGAACCATGGGCCATGGATCGCTGGCCACCAAGCCCTCCATTAGGGATTATAATGTTTAAAATAAATAAATAAATAAATAAAATCTTTTTGGTTTTTTAATTTTTTATTTAAATAAATAAATATCTTCATATATGTGAGAAATATATTTTTGGGTATTGAAAACATATTTTCATATATGTATTTATTTATAAAAGAGTATATGTTTAATAAAATTATAAATATGTATACACATATATTTATAAATATGTTTTTAAAATATTATTATTGATAGAATTTTCACACATATCATCAATTATGATTGTGTGTGTGTGTTATAAAATATATCATATATGTGTGTGTGTGTGTGTGTGTGTGTGTGTATAGTTTAAGAAAAAATATATTAATTTGTGGATGAATAATTTTATATACGTGGTACTTGGATATCGATTCAAGGCTTTAAATATAAATTACAGTTGGTAGTTTCTAGCTAATAAAATTAAAATATATCCTATCCTTAATTGAATATAAGATAGTGGATTATTACTTACATTTTACCTAGGTAACACTAATGTGAATAAATCCCATTTGAAGGTTATTTTTCCTTAACTAACACCTTCATTTTGGCATAATGAATTACGTTAAATAAGCTTGTTATTATTGTGGTATATGGGTGGAAAGTTATCCCTATAATTTTGATTAGTTCCCATATGAGCTAGGGAGATTCAATATACTCTTTGACTTGTTTTACAAGGTTTTTGTATTATTATTATTATTGATCATTGTCTAAACATTTTTTTTTCTAACATTTTTGAAGTGAAATTAAAATTTGAAAATTAAGTTCCTCTTAGAGGTCTAATCTGTTATAGATATCACATCAAAGTGTCTCCTTAAAAATCAAATGATGTTATGATGATGGGATTGCTAGTATTGTTCAATTTGATGAGAATCAATTATTTTGAAATCTATAATGGTATGTTGTTGTTGTTTTTATAATAAGATTTTAATTTTGTAATGATTGGTGTTGATCTTAGTCACCAATAAGCTTAGTATCATTTTGATGTTAAAGTGTAATGTTTATTCTAGTAGTTGGGTTTCTTTTTGAATTGTTTGATGTAAGTTTTGTTTAGTTTATAAATTCATTTTTTAAATATGTTTATTAATTTAAAAAAAAAATATGTAGGAGGGAGAAGTCTTTTTCTTAGTGTAATCTAGTCCTTTGTTGACTATTTCATAGTGTAGGTTGGTAAGTCCTTGTAAAAGTTAGATTACAAGAATTTAATACTTTTTATGCTGTAAAAGTTAATGTGTAAATGAGATTGTTAAAATGTCTTATTTATTATTCTGTGATTTGTGAAGAGATAGTTATAATCCAAACCGTAAGTTGGGATAGGCTTTAGATAATTGTTAATATTTGATGTCATGTTGAATTGTATACACATGGTTGTGTATGTATTTTGAGTATTTTATAGATTTGTAATTCTATCATTTAGTTGTTGAAATAATATAAGTGCATATTATTTTACAATAAAAAATTTCTTTGTTATTCCATAAATTAATAGTATTTTGAATCTTATAAATTATTGGTATTATCATGATGTCATGCCATTGTGGAAATATAATTATTATGTAGGGATAAATTTATAAATCCATAGGTTTATACCAAATCATTTATGTAATGCAAGATCCCTTAATCATAAGGATGCAACTTGATGACTAAAACTAGCAATAGCTCTAAGAGTATGGATTTAGGCTTGTTGTATACTCATGGTTTATAATGAATCAATAGAGGATTTAACAAAGGATTTAAATTAAGTATATTACTTTGCATTAAATTAATAAAACTTCAAAATGCTTAATAAATAAACCAAGTTACTAAGTTATATAAATCAACCTTGCATCAAACAAACTAATGTGTAATCCATTATTAGATAACAAAACTATAAACAAGTATTCCACTTTCTCAAGCATGACCACAGGTAATATCCACTTGGGTTACCTCAATAATCCAATTGTAATCTTAATAAAATTGATCAAATATTTTCACAAATTAAAGAATTTAATTCACTAAATTATTTTCCTACTGGCATTTTTTTGCATATTTTAACCTATCATTACCCTTCAAAAAATGAATTTTAAAAATAGATAAAGTGGTTTAAATTAGAATCTAAGTCTTGATCATAATTATCATTAGATAAGATATTTATTTTATGGTACTACATTAATTTTTATCTCATCTGAGCTAAAATGGTATCTAGATTCTAAAAGGCGTTCATAAGGAAAATATTTTTTACCTTGTTGATTTTTTTATGAATGTACTCTAGAATCGACATTTAATAAATGGTTAGAAATTGGTTCCATGAGAAATGAAAGGTATTTAAAATTAATTTTACCTTTATATCAACATAGTATTTTTTGGTTCAATCTTTTGTTGTCATTTACTATTTTTAATGACCCTTTCCAAACTAAATTTATTCAGATATTTTCTAATCTTTTTGGTTTTAATATACAAAGTCTCTCTGAGAAGGGTGTTTCAGTAATTAACTAATTTTAAGTTTATTAATTATAAATGTTTTAACCTCTTAGTTTGAGTTTTATATTCATGTATAACCTTTCATTTTATATTTTAATCTCCATTTGATATTTATAGTGAGTCCTTTTTAAACCCTGTTTGTTATTTTTTTTCTAGGTACAATAGAAAATATTTGAGTATTATTTGGTTTGATATTCTATTTATTCATATAATTTACCTTTGTTCTAAAATAATACTTCTATTGTGATGATTTTATCATACAAATGTGACCCATTGCTTTATAATAGTGTAAACTTTTTTTGGGTATTTATTCTAACATCTTTTTATAGCATGTTTAGTTATGTCAAACCTTTATAACCTTAAGATTAGTTTTGACTTGTTTAACTATAATTTTGACCCAATCATTTTTTTGATTGTATTTATTATTAAATATATAGTTTTTAATGTCCCTTGAGTTATGATGTGATCATTATCTATTTGTGAATTTTTACTTTTAAATTTTATTTTTCTATTTGGATGTGGGGCTCATGGAAAATTTCTAAATGGAATCAAAACATGTCTAGCATTAAATGTATGTGCATAAATTCAAATCATTTGGGATTCACCTTAGGTCAGAATAATGACATTTGAATCACTAATAATTAGTTTAGGTCATATTTGAACCTTGACTTTTTGTGCATTTTGTTTTCTATAGTAGATCAAAGCATAACTAGTTGGATCAAAACTTGTAGTGGCATTATGTTTTTATGTTCATTTGATTTGGTATGCCATGTTAGTATTAATGTATTTATATAAATAGGAGTTAGTGTATTTGTTAGAGTGTTAAAAAAAATTTGTTTGGTTTGTATTTGTGTTTGAGATGTAAATTTTGGGCATTACATTTTAGTATTAGAGATCGATTAAACACTGAGAGATCTATAACATTTGTTGTTCCTCTAAATATATTCTTAAATTTTTTATCATGTGTGTACAAGTGAAATGGCATAGTGATAATTTATGTATTTCCAAACATGAACTATGTTGGAAGTCACTAAATTTTGGTTGCAAGATTCATTCCATTAGCGGATGAGAGCATCCTGTTAGAGAGAACACACTTGTTATTTTGATTATTATTGTGGTAGAGTATCTAGTCATCATGGACCATTAGAATCTGAAGTGAATAAAATGATGAAATGTTTAATTCTTTTTTATTTTATTACTCTTTTGTCTCATTAATAGATATTTATGTTGGTTAGTTTTTTCTATTCCTTGGTAGAAAATAACTATAGATGGAAAAAAATTGTATGCATGTATGTTGTCCACAATAAATACCTAATTTAATGTATTTTACATATATTTATAATGATTATTTATTAATTCCTTGAATTAATATGACCCTAATAATAGATATTTATGTTGGTTAGTTTTTGTTATTCCTTGGTAGAAAATAACTATAGATGGAAAAAAATTGTATGCATGTATGTTGTGCATGGTAAATACCTAATTTAATGTATTTTACATATATTTATAATGATTATGTATTAATTCCTTAAATGAACATGACCCTAATAATATAATGCCTATATAGTTAACAATATGATAAAAAAGATTATTATTAAATCAAACTATTAGTAGTGGTGACTCTAAGTTAGTGTTTCATTATTTGTCTTGATTAAGTGTAAGTCATGAGGTTATAAAGAGGCCTTGTTATATTATGTTGTAGTTATGGAATTTCGTTAACCCTAGTGTATTGTTAACCTTGTCCATGTTGTTTTTTATATAACCATATAGTGCCTAGTATGGTTTGGATGAATTACATTTTAAATAAGAGTGTTGTAAGTTCTGATATTTTCCTCAATTTATGTAGTTTGAATTTTGTGTGTAACCTCATGTGATTCAAGAATAAGAGTGTAGGTTTGGTCTTGATAGATTTACTTTGTGTCCCCCTCTTCATTATGAAGAATGAATTTACCTTTCTACCTGTGATAGAATTAGTAAGCTATTTAGTTTTCTCTTGAGATGACCATTCGTGTTGCGATTACAATTCACTTTGGTGTTCATTTTAGCATGGAATAGTGGTTGTAAGTGTGAGTATAATTTTCATAATATACATGATTACTTTACTTTGGACACATTAATTGAGAATGAAAAATGATTTATTCCTATGAACCAATTTTGATAGTGCAACTATCAAGATATTTACATTAGTAAAATTACATGGGAGTTATCAACACATATTATTAATTTATATTATAACAAGATAACCATGATTAAATAATGTTTTTTTAAATATATAATTTGAATTAATAGAAACAATCTAAAATGACATATTATTTGGTGAGAGACTTGTATATTAGTTGATTCAAAGACTTTGAGACAATAGAAAAAAAATTGGGGGTACTTTTGCCACTAGGTGTGGGCATGAGGTTCACACTTGGTCTATTTATACATAGTTACATCAAAACTTATTATCATGAGGCATAGGGAGGATTAATATTTCTCTTATTTCTCTTACCTCTAGGAGGTATTCAAGTATTACTTTATTACCGCCGGTAGGTAATCATGTTGCTATTTTTGGACGTATATGGAGGATGATGTGATATTTTATCCTACCTCAGTGAGGTAGTCAAGTAGCTTTTATTCTCTTACCTTTGGGAGGTGATTGAGTTTTATTGATTCCTTCTCCCCTTGGTTTACTTCCATTGTCACATAGTTCAAATAATGTGATTTTTTAAATTTTACTTTGAGAACTAACACTATTGCTTAAACTTGAATTTGCATTTAATGGTTCTTCTAGAGTTTTGAACATTAATAAGTTATTTTAATTAAACTTAAAATAAATGGATTTTCATTTTTTTTTGATTGGATTTAATTATTTTTATTTTGATGACTTGATAATTGTGACATAGAATTTTTTATTGGTGCCAACTTCTTTTGAACTTGATTTACGAATTTTCAATTTATTTTTCTAATTCAATAACTTATTGAATTTTAATTTTTTTAAATTGATTAGTTTGATATTCAATAATTTAAATTATTATGGCATTTTAATTTTTGACCAATGATGGTTCATATGTTTTCTATATATATGTTTTAATGTGTGTAGTGTGCATTGTCTGGGGGAGAAGAAGTAGCTTGAAAAATATATTGGGTCAAGATGAGAACATGTGTGGGATAGGTTCATGACACCATCCTTCCCAACCACACTATATATATACATATATATATATATATATATATATATATATATATATATATGTATGTATGTATATATATATATATACATACATATATATATGTATATATATATATATGTATATATATATACATACATATATATATATATATATGTATATGTATATATATATATATATATATATGTATATGTATATATATATATATATATATATATATATATATATATATATATATGTATATGTATATATATATGTATATGCATATATATATATGTATATGTATATATATATATGTATATATATATATATATGTATATATATATGTATATATATATATATATGTATGTATATATATATATGTGTGTATATATATATGTATATATGTATATATATATATGTATGTATATATATATATATATATATATATATATATATATATATATATATATATATATATATATATATATATATATATATATATATATATATATATATATATATGTATGTATGTATATGTGTGTGTGTGTGTGTGTGTGTGTAATATATTGGATCAAGATGAGAACATGTGTGGGATAGGTTCATGACACCATCCTTCTCAACCACAAAATATGGTGTTGATATATATATATATATATATATATATATATATATATATATATATATATATATATTATTTTGGCCATTTATTTGTGAGGTCTAAGAAGGCTAGGAGGTCTAATGAGGGAATAAGGATATTTTGGGAGGTCTAAGTAGTTGAGAAGTCTAAGTAGCTTTAGGAGGTATAAGAAGGTTTGATGACATGTTGTTGATGATGTAGTTGATGGGGACTATTATTATTTTAACACTAGATTGTTCTTGATATTTTTATAGAATTATATACTTTCTTGTATGACTTGGTAAACATTTTAGCTATTTCTTATTGCACAGTGGATATGATATTATTTTATGGTAGATTAATTATTATACTCTTATTTATCATTATTGACAGTTCATAATATTAGTGGGTAGTAAATATGACATATGGAAATTATTCAAAGTTATGATATTTTTTTTAGTGGGAACAATATGGCAATATGTTTTGGTTAACATTTGGCTCAGTATTGTATAGATAAGTTGTATTATAGTAGTTACATTGGTTCCATGTTTTGACACTATCTTTATTATTCCTATTGTACTATGTGATGGCACAAACATTATTTATAATAAGAACTTATGTTCTATAATATCATAGTATTGATAGTAGAATTTTGGTTTTATCACCTTTTTATGACAATTGGAAAGCAGCTATATGATTTTTGATATATCATGAGGGTTATCTCAATAGTGGATTAATTACAATTAGAGAATGTGGTGGATTACACTACATTATTTTATTTGGAAGCATCAAGGATGATATTATATGAAGAGGGGGTGAATGTAATACCCTTATTAATCTCTAAAGTGTTTTATTAATGATGTCACATCATTTAGAGTATAGGCATGTCGATTGTGTCCTTATGCATGACATGCAAGAAAAATGTATTATGGTTGGTTATTCATCTTGATTTTAGCTACCTTATTGTGGTGACATGAAACCAGGTTATTTATAACTAATGTAAGACAACCTTGGGGTGTGTGTACTTTAAAGATAATAATAATTTTTATTATCACTTAATGTGATGTTTAAACCTTCTAGGAGTTTTTATGTCGATGAGTTACTTTTGATAGGTTTATCCATAAGATTGAATTTGTGTTAATTCAAACACTTTGTTTGAACTCATCAAATGGATATGTTATGATAAATTCATCCTGATTATTTGAATTTAAACTTTATTGATGTTTCAACAATAAAATTTAATTTTAAAATGCAGATAATAACACAAATAACATTGTGACCTGGTCTAGGTAACATTCAATAATGGACCTAAATAAGATTATATATATATATATATATATATATATATATATATATATATATATATATGTATGTATGTATGTATGTATGTATGTAAATTAAAATGGTATTATGTAGATAAATAAATGAAATAAGTAAATGTACTTATCTATTCATAATTTAGATAAATAAATAAGTTGAATCAAAGATTTTTATTCCAATATCTATACATATTAATATATGTATTCATATAAATGTATTTATATATTAATGTAAGTTAAAATAATATAAAAGTAAATAAGTATAATCATAAATACATATATGTGTACCTATCTATATATATTTATATTCTTAGTGGTTTTGGTAATAAATATAGTATATATTTGGTTATTTGATTTTTCAATGTGGTAATTAATTTAATGAAAATACAAATAAATATAATGACAAACACATAAATGAATCAAAATAGAAGTGGAAACCCAAATTATAAAAAATAAAAATAATAGTATACATACTAAAAGAATAAATAAACAAGCATTTCCTTTTCCACTAAATAGTTAACTTATTGGAGACATGAGTGATTTTTTAAAAATTGTCAAAGGAGAAATGCATGTGGAAGGAGAGTGAAGGAAGAAATGAGATGTCTAAGATGCATGGAGGAGGATGTAGTAACCAAGAGAAGTAGGGATATTTCAAAGATCAAGAAAGGGATTTCTCCTTTCGAAATCCATGATTATTTTTTACAAAATAATAAACATATTAAATGAAAACAAGGAATGTGTTTTAAAAAGGTTTTGCTTTAAAATTTTAGCTACTTGATTATGAGAATCTGATCCATATTTGAGGTTTTAATTTGGGATGGGAACTATATTATTTCCAAGAATTTGATTTGAATCTATTAAATAAAAAACACATAGAGAGATAAAAATATTAGATGTCTTAAAACTCCTTGATTTATTTCCATTTGCCCTTCTAGTTAAGGTATAATGAATTTTTGATTATATGTATGTATGTATAAATATATGTATGTGTGTGTGTATATAATAACATTATATCATTATTTTATTTTTATTGTTTTAAAAAAATTAAAATTAAAAAATATATTAAAATAAAATTATATATTTTTTTATTTGGGGGGGGCAGTGGTTGTGCCATCCTAACCCCCTTCCATAATAGGGAGGGAAGGGGGATGGGCCATTCAGTCCACCCCACCCTTGGGCATAGCCTAATCGATGACCATGGTCATGGCTAGGGATATAAGCCCAACCATCGATCATGGGATGTCAATTGTTGGCTATCAGGCCCTCTGTTAGGGCTTATAATGTTAAAAAAAATAAAAATAAAAATAAAAATGAATAAATAAATAAATAATTATCTTCATTTATGTTATTAATATTATATGTGTGTGTGTGTTAACATAAGAGTGGGACATATATATATATATATATATATATATATATATATATATATATATATATATCCCACTCTTATGATTATATATATATATATATATATATATATATATATATATTACTGTGTATTAAAAATATATGTAAATCTATGTATTTATTTATAAAAGAGGATTTTTTTATCAAATTATAAATATACATACATATATATTTATAAATATGTTTTTAAAATATTACTATTGATAGAAGTTGCATAGATATTATCAATTATGATTGTATATACATACATACATACATATATCATTTAAAAAATATTTAAGAACAAATATATTCTTATGTGGATGAATAAGTTTATATATGTGGTATTTGGATATGGAGTTAAGGATTTATAATATAAATTATAGCCATGAGTTTCTAACTAATAGACAAAACATATCCTATACTTAATTGAAAATATGATAGTGAATTATTGTTTATGTTTTACTTGAGTAACACTAATTTGAATAAATATAATTTAAGGGTTATTTTTACTTAGATAAAACATTCATTTTGGAATAATTAATTGTGTTAAATAATCTTGTTATTATAGTGGTATATGGGTGGAAATTTATCCTTGTAACTTTGATTAGTTCCAATATGAGGTTGGGAGATTTAGTATACTCTTTGATGTGTTTTACAAGGTTTTTTGTTTTATTGCTATTGATCATTGTTCATATGGTTTTTTTTTTGACATTTATGAAATGAAATGAAAATTTGAAAATTAAGTTCCTCTTAGAGGTCTACTCTATTATAGATATCACAACTAAATGGGTGCTTAGAAATCAAATGATGTTGTGATGATGGGATTGCTAATACTATTCACTTTGATGATAATTGATTGTTTTGTAACCTATAATGGTATATTGTTGTTTGTATAATAAAATTGGAATTTTTTTAATGATTAGTGTTGATTTTGGTTACCAATAATCTTGGTTTCATTTTGATGTTGAAGTTTAATGCTTATTATAATGGTTGGGTTGCCTTTTTGAATTGTCACATGTAAGTTTTATTTAGTTGCTAAATTAATTTTTTAAATATGTTTATTAATTTAAAAAAAATAGGAGGGATAATTTTATTTCTCATCATAATCTAACCCCTATAATGATTATTTCATAGTGCAATTTGGCAAGTACCAGTAACAGTTAGATTATAGAAATTTAATACCTTTTATGTTGTAAAAGTTAACTATAAATGCGATTGTTGAAATGTCTTATTTATTATTTTATGATTTGTGAAGAGGTAGTTATAATATAAACCCATAAGTGGGAATAGGATTTAGATGATTTTAAATACTTGATGTCATGTTAAAGTGTACACACGTGGTGATGTATGTAGTTAGAGTATTTTATAGATTTATATTGCTATCATTTAGTTGTTGAAATAAGATTAATGCATCTTGTTTTACAATAAAATATTTCTTTGTTATTTCATAAATTGAGTCTTTTAAATCTTATAAATTATTGTTTTTATCATAATGTCATGCCATTTTGGAAATAGTGTTCTCATGTAGGGTTGAATTTATAAATCCATAAGTTTATATCAACTCATTTATGTAATATAATCTCTCTTAATCATAAGGACACAACTTTATGACTAAAACTAGTAATAGTTATAAGAGTATGGAATTAGGCTTGTTGTATACTCATGGTTTATAATGAATCAATGGAGGATTTAAATATCTAAAAATATTTGGCATTGAGTATATTACCTTTAATTGAGCTCCTTAAACTTTGAAATTCTTAATAAATGAACCAAATTATGAAGTTATATAAATCAACCTTGCATCAAATAAACTAAAGTGTAATCCATTACTAAACAACAAAATCATAATTAAGTATTACAATTTCTCAAGCATGACCATAGGTATTATCATATTGGGAGGCCTCAATAATCCAATTGTAATCTAAATACAATTGATCAATTTTTTTTGTAAATTGAAGTATTTAATGCACTAAATTATTTTTCTAGTGGTAAAAATATGTGTATTTTAGCCTATAGTTGCCATTTAGAAACTAAATTTTTAAAATATCTAAAGTGGTCTAAATTAAAATATGAGTCTTGATCATAATTCTCACTAGCTAAGAGAATTAGTTTCTGGTACCCATTAATTTTTAGCTCATCTGAGCTGAAATGGTATTTCAATTCCAAAAGTCTTTTATAGGGAAAAATATGTTTACCTTATAGAATTTTTAGCAAATGCACTCTGGTATCAACATCTAATAAATGGCTAAAAATTCATTCCATGAGAAACAAAAGTTTTTTACAATTATTTTTATCTTCATATCAACATAAGAGCTTTTAGTTTCAGTTTTTTCTATCATTTTCTAGTTTTAAGTACCCTTTTCAAAACTAAATTTATTTAGATATTTTTTATTTATTTTGGTTTCAATATGCAAATTCACTCTGGGAAGGGTGTTGTAATAATAGTCAATTTTTTTGAGTTTCATGTTCATGTAAAACCTTTTGTATTTATTCATCTCTATTTGATAATTTTAGTGAGTCTTCCTTGAACCTTGTTTCTCATTTTTCTAGGTACAATAGGAAATTCCATCAAGTATTATTTGGTTTGATATTATATTTATTCATATTGTTTACCTTTGTTTTGAAACAATACTTATCTTATGATGATTTTATCATACAATTACTTTATAATAGTGTAAACCTTTTCTGGGTATTTATTCTAACATTGTTTTTCAACTTGTTTAGCCATGCCAAACGTTTGTAGCCTTAAGAGTAATTTTAAATTTTTTAAATATAACATTGACCAAATTATTTATATAATGATTTTTATTCCTAAATTTATAATTGTGAATGTCCCTTGAGTTAGGATGTGATCCTTATCTATTTGTGAAGTACTTATAATTTTTATTTTCTCTTTGAATGTGGTGCTCATAGAAAATTTGTAAAGAGATTTAAAACATGTCCATAATTAACTAAATTTGCATGAATTCATGTCATTTTTGATTCACCTTGGGTCACACCACTAGAACTTGAATCACTAATAATTTATCTAGGTCATATTTGAGACTTGACTCTTATGCATTTTATTTTGTGAATTTTATCGAAGTGTAATTGGTTGGATCATAAATTTGTACTAACATTGTATATTTTTTTTCACTTGAGTTGGTATGCCATGTTAGTGTTACTATCTTTGTATACATAAGAGTTAGTGTGTTCATTGGAGTGCTAAAAAAAATTGGTGTGGTTTTTGTGTGTGTATGAGATGTAAATTTTGGGCATTATAAGATTACTCAAAGGTCTAAGAGGATTGAATTTTTACATGTCAGATTTATATACAAAGTTGAAGGCTATTTTATTTTAGTGTCAAGAATTTATATAAATATGAATGAATCCTAAGAAAATAATCAAGTAAATATCAAACAATGTTCTAAAAATAGTAGTTTCACTAGAATGTTTAATCTTTTTTTATTTAATTAGTTAAAATAATATATCTAAATTGTTAAAATTGAAATACAAGAATATAAAATCAAATACAATAAAATATAGAGTTTACGTAATTAGATATTTTATAAATATTGTAAACAGGACTGATTGAAAATTATTTAAAAGGATCTATCTACAATGCCATGAATAAATTTAAGAATTAGAATTATGATTGGCAAAGTCCATAAAATAACATGGATGCACTAAGATCTTATCTGAGACTATAACCACATCTAAATTAATTCTAACCTTGGTTTTTTGATATGTGTTTGTGTAATAGTTTGTGAGGTTTTAATAATTAATTTTGTGTGTTAAGTTGATACATAAAATACTTGAAAACCATAAATCCTTACTCTTACAAAATTAAAATAATAGAGATCAAATGCAAAAATGGTGGAGTAGGATTAAGGGAATATCTAAGTTACTCTCATAATACCCTACATAATCTTAGTGTTAAAATACTATATCAAATGGGCCTCAGATCGATGTAGTTTTCCCTCCTAGAATGATTATATGATATTTGATTGTTGAACTATATTAGTGTAGTTATAATATTAATAAAAATTATTGACAATGGATTCCATTTACCTTTAATAAAATATATTCATACTTATCCCATGACTATTATAGTGTATCATAATTGAAATTGGAATAAATAATGTCATTTTGTATAGTTTGCAATATAATTGCCAAGTGATTACTTGATGTATCTAGAGAATCCTTAATGTTATTATACAAGGGGGATTTAAAATATTTAGACTAACATACATTTATAAAATTTCAAGAGAGGTAAAATAGGCTATTTTAAATTAAGAATGATATTTTTGGAGTGTTAGGGACAAGGCCAAACTACAACCATGTTTGACCTAGTGTGGACCTATCCCAAAAGGAAAAAAATTTCTATAAAAGATCTAGCAAGTGCCTCTTGTATAAAAATAATATTTTTATTAACTTTACCACTTGATATCACTTTCTATCTTGTAGGAACCTATCAATTTTCAATCTCTCTAAGTACACACCTTAAATGGTGAACTAGGAAAGGGGTCGAAAGACCATTGGTGATTCACAAGATTGTTGTGTCTTTGTATAATTCCACCCATTTTTAAAAACACTTTCTATCAATAAAATCTTCTCCTATGTACTTACCTAATCCTTGTCTCCTCTCTTGTACCCTCCTCTAGTCATTTTCTACCTTTATTATCCCTTCCTAAGCCTAAAACCCTTTTTGACAATTTACAACATAGAGTCAACTGGGCCAACTTAGTATTATAATTAATACTTGTTTATAATATAGAGTTTATGAGAAAAAAATAGTATTATAATTGATACTTGTTCACAATATAGAGTCAACTGGGTCAACTTAGTATTCTATTTGATACTTGTTATTATCAATTAACAATACATAGTTGATTAGGCTGATTTTGTTGGTTAAAATTTTAGAAAGGTTTAAGGTTAAATTACACTATATAAACATTTATTTCCATCATTTATTAAGAAGAGAAGAGAATAATAAGTAAAATATATTGTGCATCTACTTATCCACAATTCTACTTGATGAACAATCTTATGGTTTCATATTTTCTTTAGAAATATAGATATTATCTTATGGAGAAGTATTTTGGATACATTCATTGGTTGTGTAGCTTAGATATTATTTATCCTTATCATCCTTGCATACCATAATAACATCTTAAAAAACACCATGGCCAAGAGAGAGATTTAGGCTCAATAGGTTCGTTTTTAAAGGTAAGTATTCCTAACTTTGTTCCTCCTTTTTAAGAGTACATAGATGCTCATTTATACTTCTCTTACATATATTAGGACTATGCATACATTGAAATGAGTATATATCTTCTATGCATGTTTAATTTTAATTTTTATTGCCCCCACTTTATGCCACAAGCTTTGGTGAGTACTAGATTAGATTTTTCTTTACGTGGTATTAGTTTAGTGAATATGAAAACATAGGACCTAGTTAGGGTTATTACATAATTTTTATTGAATAAAGGCTTTGGAACCTTCCCAAGTGATATTATTATGGTAAGAGATCCCTTTATTAGTTCTAGTAGATCCATATTAGTCATGACCCCAATTATCTAATGTATCTGGCATCCTACTAAAAAGTAGAGGACAAAAATGTAGCAGTTAAAAATAGAGCATGAAAAATGTAGCAAAAAAAATGTATCAAGGATAAAACATCATAGGAATAAAATAAAGTAAAGTATGTGCTCACACATAAGATGACACGACTTTCAATTAAAGGTCCAAACTCACAAAATCATATATCCTCTGTTATTTTGTTTGTAAATTTGGTGCATTAATTTTTCACCATGAATTAATAACTACTATCACTAAAATAAACTAGACAACAAATAAATAATGTGATAATCACTAAAATGTCCCAATTATTCTCTTCACAACATTTGTATGACATTACTAATACTGCTACATTTTTCCTCACTATGTTTTATCCTCACGACATTTTTGTTGTACTACATTTTTGACATACTACATTTTCATTTTATACATTATCACATAGAGCCATGTATCCACAATCAAAAGTGTAAGTAGGATTTATCTTCTCTAAGCTAGGATTGATTTATAGATCTATTAAATTTTCCATTTCATACATTCTAGTGAACCTAAAGTGAATCCAACCCTTACAAGCTTTATTTCACACAATCATTTTTATCATATTATTATAGTTTTATATATTTAAAGTATTATATCAAACCAGTCAGTATAGTTCTAATTTTTTGTGTGCAATTTTACCACATAGTCATATGAAAGTTATTATGTTATATTTGTGTAGGTATTTACCAAACACAAGTAATTATATTAAATTTTCAATATAATATTCTTATTTAGTTAGATTTTACCAACTAAGTCAACCTAGTCAACATAGTTTTTTTTGGTAGTCAAATTATACCAACTAAATTGACATTGTTGACTTAGTTCTTTCTAGCAGTCAGATTCTACCAAGTCAACCTAGTTGACTTCATTCTTTTTGGTAGTTAGGTTCTACCAACTAAGTAAACTTAGTTGACTTCATTATTTTTGGCAGTCAAATTCTACTAAGTCAACCTAATCAACTTAGTTTGTAATATTTCTTTTTAGTGTATAGGGTTTTGCAAATTGTGTTGAGATAGTTGACCCAATTGGTAAAACTTCAAAGCAACATTTGAACATCAAAACATAAAAAAAATTAATCTTAACCATCTTCAAGCCCACCAAGGTTCCTCTCTTTCCCTTATTTGTCATTTTAGTACTTTCTTTATTTATATTTTTTAGAAGTTAGTAACCTTGTAAATTATAACCTTATATCTAACTAAGTTGACCTGGTTGACTTTGCTTTGTAGTCTATCTATTATCTAAGAGATATAGTTGACTTGTTTGATTTTTGTTTTAAATACCTTGATTTTGTAGAAGAGTAGTGACCCAATCAACTCTATTATGTATTTTTTACATACAATGTCACCAAAACTGACTCTATACCATTCTTCATCAAATAATTAACAACTATTTTCTAGTAATTAATTCACACTTATTTTTTAGTTGTTTGCATGCTTAAAATAACTCATATAGTATAAATAGGTGGTTTTTCAAATTAACATCTAGTTACACTATTTTACTCTTTTGCACACACTACCAAATCACATAATATTCAAAACACAGTTAACACTTATCTTCACAAGGTTTACTTAATTATATTTCATCACCAAAGGGGAAGCTAACTTGGTTTTATGGCCAAGTATAAATATATGGTTAATGATAAATATTGGAAAATCACCTAACACATTTATCACTACAATATTGTGAAGTGAGGGGGTAGGCCCCAATACCATTGCCAATATAGATCCTTTTTAGCCTAAACTAACTAAAACCAACCTTAGATTACTTTTTATTTATTTCTTATAGATAAATCTCTATCACATTAATTACAAACTTATTATAACTTAATAATACTTAGGAATAACCACTTAGCTAGATTTTAATTTGAAGTTTTTATTTTTTATCTGATCATTGTATTCTATAATTTAAAACTTATATTAGATAACATTGGTGCAAGATTTGTGTTGTGTGTTCTAATTGAACCAACCAAATTGATCTGATTGCTTGTATGTTTTTTTTCATATGCTTATAAATAATCTTTCATAATTTCATAACACTATCATAATTGTTGACATAGTCTCTCACTAAATAATTCACCTTTTCTACTTATAGTACATAATTGACCTATTCAACTCTATATGCTTATTATTCAATCAAAATTTTATATCTATAGTACTAAGTTGACCCAATTAAATTAGTATCTCTAAAATGACCTTGTTCCTTGTTAGTCAACTTTTTCTTGATAAATATCCTTGATTCAAAGTAGTACTAAGTTGACCTAGTTGACTTTGTACCTATGGGTTGACCCTTTTTGTGTTTGGCCAATTTTATCTTCATTTAGTGTCCTTCTATCTAAATAATACATAGTCGACCTTGTTGACTCTATACACCTTGGTTGATACTATTATATGTGTGGTTATGTAGTCTTATTTTATAATGATGTCATTTTTTCATCCTTTTCTTAGTCAAGAACATTACATAATTAAGTATTTGTATCAAAACCTCACTTATTTTATTAATTTAGATGAAAATATTCAATATCTTCTTTCATCTTTCTTAATCCAAAACTAATCACTACATAACATAATAAAATTAGGGTCTTTCATCCTAGTCCTCCTCCAAATACCAATGTTGGGAATCCTCCACCCAATACCCCTCCTCCCACCAATACTAATATTCTACCTCCTAACCACACTAATACCCCACCTTCAAATAATAATGCACAAATTGACACAACTCAAACTCTTGCACAAATAGTTCAAAAAATGAACACCATGCAAACAACTAATCATTCCCAAATGATGAAAATGAAAAAACATTTATTACACATTACTATTCAACCACCTCAAGTCACCATGTCTCAAATAAATCATAATCCCCCCCCCTCATATTATATATTCCAATGGGAATATCATCCCTCAACTAACTTTACATAATAAAACTCTTCAACATCTATAAAATGAACCTTTAGATCCATTCATTGCATCCATAGACATTGAAAATATTTCTCCATCTATCACATATGATGGGATTAAGGACCCTAATATATTTCTTATAAATTTTGGTAATATCTATAAAGAAAGGGTCCAAACTAACACCTTTGATACCACCAAGCTCTTAGCCAAAACCTTTGTTGGTGATGCACTTGAATGGTACAACCAACTTCCTAGACATTTCATCTCACAAATAGAGGATTTAGTTAATGCTTTAGTGAAGGAATTCAAACATGATGACCTTCTTAAAAATTACCTCATCCATTTCATCAATTCCAAACAACTTCCTAATTAATATACTCACACTTTCATCAAATGATGAAAGTCTCTAGCTCATAAAGTGGACCATAACATGAATTATGATACTCATTTAAAACTAATTATTACTACTCTTAAATCTCCCCTTTAATACAAAGTTCAAATCATTTACCATAAAACTTTAGAAGAAGCCTTAGACTATGCAAAAATGCAAGAATTTCTTATGACTCAATTTGAACCACCTCAAACAACTACTAAAAAACCTTTCCAATCATTTTCTTATAACATTCATTTATCCAAGCCTCAAAAAACTCAAAATGAAGCATCCAATTAAACCAATTTTAACCCAATCCACACTCCCTTGAGTCTATAACAACTTAAGAAGAAATTTCCACCCTCCAAACCCATGAGCTTTGATCCTTCCAAACATCCTCCAAAATGGTACAATCCTGATACATTTTGTTGGTGGCATGCTACTATAGGTAATTATCATGATCTTTTCATGATCTTCATCAATTTCTTCTTACTTCCTTGCTTGGTCCACATTTAAATCTTGATACTCTAACAAAAAATGCTATCAAGACTATCTTCAAGCCTAGTAAATTAAATATAAATAACCACAATCACATCAGCATCAACTACCTAATGAACAACAAAAATTATCCCATACCTACACCTCATCTACTAATGTTGTTCAAACCAAATTTTATCCTTCTTATGTAAATAAGGAAATGATATCTAACATCAACAAATTTAAACATATTGTTGCATCTATTTAACCTCAACCTCTTATGTCACAAAATAATACCTAGTTCAAATGCCTACCCTAAGTATATCATACATGGTCCTCCTTTACCTCTTCATACATCTCCTAAAAATCATATGTCAAATTCAGAATCCTTATAATATAACAAACCACCACATTTACTTATCTCCAAATTCAACTACCAACCTAATGCAAATCATTTTAATGGTTCAATGTTACCTCACTCAACCTCACATGTTGGGATATCTTGTGATTCCCATCCACATGTCCCTTTAGACCTTGGGGCATCTTGTGATTACCATCCCTACATACACTTACCCAATAGGTCATATTATGATTCTCACTCTTATTCTACAATTCATAATAATAAACAAATTCAACTTCAAAAAACCTCTTGAGATACATAGGCTTGTATTTCACATTCTCATATTTGATAAAGATGTTAGCATAGATCTTACTTGTTATTTTTATTGTTATTATTATTTGTCTCATGTTTCTTTATTTTTTTACACTTTAATTCACTTAGTTTCACTTTATTAGTATCATTATCACCTTTGGGTTCTTTGGTTTTCTTACACATTACATTTGGTATTTATTTTCATTTTGGTTCTTATATATCTATTTCATTTTTGTCTTTTTATGTCATTCTTTACCTTAGTATCTTTATGATTATTTTCCACCATTATATATCATTCAAATTATTAGTGTTCACCTTGTGAGTTTCAGTGTAAGACCATGGATAGGACTCAGCTCTCTTCATAAATTACCACATTAAAACATCTTTAAATCTCTTTTTGGGATGACTACTACTATCATCAGTGCTTATGATAGATATTTTGTAGATTAGTATTTCTTCTATAGTGACATGACTATCATATCATAGCCCCATCCCTTTCATATCACTATTTTACCTCTTTGTCATTAGCTATAAGCATATTCATCATTATATCAATTATTACATAAATGAATGTCGTATGACCCCCATATTTCCTTTCATTTGAGGTTTACATCAATAAATTTTGAGATTGTACACTTACTTGTGGGCAAGTGTAGGAGTCTTTAGACACCTTGGTCTTTAGGTCCTTTTCTCTAGTGACCAAGTGTAATCTCTCTTGTTTTTATTACCTATTTCAATCATTTTTAGTTCTCTGAATCTATATAGAGGATGAGGAATAAAAAAATAAAAATCCAAATCATAATAGAAAGAGAAGACAATGATTAAAATTTAAATACAATATTAAAATTCATATCACACCAAAAGACATGATCTATATTTAGCGCATCTCCTATCTTATTCAAATCTCAAACTCCATAATTGGCCTCATGATAGAGCCAAGGTCCATTGGGGTATGGTAGGACAATAAACTAAGGTAGGAGGTCTCATTATATCATATACTATCTAGTGCCACCTAATTTATCACATAAATACCTAATATTCATTATAGACTAATGGCTTTGTAAGGGGTTCTAAGGAATGGGGAAAACATTATGGGAAGGCAGGTCCATTTTAATTTTCATGCATATAACCTTCATATGTTGATCTATGTACTTCACTTGTTATCCCAAGATTTGTGTTCATTAGTCAAAGTGCCCTAAGTCTTTTGTGTTTATAATTATTAACTTTAATCACTTACCTAGTGTGTTTCATTATTGCTAAGGATATTCACATCACCCATATGACACCTCAGTTCTTTATTTACATCATATTTCTCTAATATCCCCTTCTTGGATATTAATTTTTGCTAGTCACATCCTTGATCACATATACCTTATTACACCTCTTGATTAATAGTTTGTGGGTTTCATTGTAAGACCTTGGATAGGACCAAGCCTTCCTCACAAACACCCTTACACCATTTTATTACCACACCACCTCATTTTCATACTAGTCATGCCATTGGTGGTTGTGTTTTATTACATTGTATCTTAGACCACACACTAAGTTTGAGTTTTCATCTTTTAGATATTTTGATTTTCATCTATCTATCATGTTCTTGTTTGAATTTTTTAAAATTCACTTATCTTACATATGAAATTTGGAATCATTACATGTTTCTCTTTATGTATGACTTCTTCATGTTTTTATTACATCTTAACTTACATTTAATTTTCTGTCCTTCATATTTTTATTTATGTTTGATTCAACATATATGTATTACAAGGGCTTACTTTTCACTTGATTACATATATTTTTTAGAGTTTTCTTGTATTTATATTTCATTTTTAATTCATATTTTACATGTTTTCCATTGTGATTTAGTATGTTCTACATTCATTTTTGCAATTTATGTTTTACATGCTTTCCAATGTGATTTCATATGTTCTACAATCATTTGTCCTTCATTTTCCATCATTTTTTCATTTGCATACTTGATATTTTGGTTCTAACCTTTCTTTAACAATCTTAATTTTCCAAATTTTATATATAACTCATTACAAATTTAACGATCCTACGTACACACACATTGCTTCATTATTAGTCTTATATCCCTAGGGTTTCTTAAAGGCATGTATTGTACCCTCTATGACCAAGACTAGGATGTTTACATGTAATAATTTAGTATAAAGTCAATTCTAGGTATGTATATGGTATTTTTAGTTACTTTCATTTCATTTTAGCACTACTTTCTATATGCCATTTTTAGTTATCTTAGTTTCATGTGTTATTATGTTTTTTCTTGAAGCACCATCCCTTGTTGTAATCATGTGACATGTGATGAGATTTGAGTCAGGAATATGTATATAGATAATATTTTTATTAAGTTTACCACTTATTAACACTTTTTATCTTACATGAACTTATCAAGTTTTAATCTCTCTGAGTGCATGCCTTAAAGGGTGCACTGAGAAAGGGGTGGGCAGACCATTGGTGCTTTACAAGATTGTTTTGGGTTTATATTATTCATACCATTTTTACAACCACTTTATATAAAAATAACCTTCTCATATCTACTTCTCTAAGCCTTTTCTCCTCTCTTGTACCCTCCTCTAGTCGTTTTCTACCTTCATTATCCCTTTATAATCTTAAAACCCTTTTTGATAGATTACAATATAGAGTCAACTGGGATAACTTAGTATTATAATTGATAGTTGTTTACAATACATAGCTGACTAAGATGACTTAGTATTCTAATTGATAATTATTTACTATTGACACTTGGATTTTCACCCTTGAAGAGATGCTCAACTCTCCTCATACAAGCGGTGTAATGGAATAATCTCTCTTGTTATGGGTAATAATACTATTGAGATGAACATATAGAGTAGGGGATAGATCCCCTTGATTCACCTTAAAGATTTTTATAAACTAAAAACTATGAATGAAAAGGGAGAAGGAAAATAAGTGGTGATGCACCTAATGACTAAAACCACTACTTAAAGGTAAACAAGGGTGTTTTACACAAAGTCACAACAAAAACATTATTGCATCAGTATTTCATAAGTTAGATTCAAGAAGGTACTTAAAATTTAGGATGGTGATGAATGATTATACAAATAGAATAGATATATACCACTTGTAAGACATTTATATACTTAGTAAACAATACTAATAGAGACCTGCAACATCATATTTTCTATACATTGGTAAGTGACCATAGATTGACATGCTATAAAATAACCTTTTCACTAGTCATTATCAATAAGATTTGAACTTATAGTCAATAGTGTAATATGTGAATAGTAAACTCACTTGTATATTCTTCAAGAGTTAACAATACAAATGTAGTTAGTGTTTCACTATAACCAGTAGAGGCCCCATAAATTAGTAGAAATAGTACATATATATATATGTGTTTTTGGAAGAGGTCAAGAAAAGGAAATTCTAAAAATGATTCAGACATGTGTCAACTTGAGACTAAAATAGTTACACTACATTCTGTAAGATGTTTTCTTTTTGGTTATGCCAACAAAATCAAGATGCTTTGAACTATGTTTTGACATAAATGGGTCCATTGGTTAAAAATTCTTTTGGATGCTAGCTATTCCTTATTAGCTTGCCAAGCTATGAAATGGTATAATAACTCACTTTGTTGACCTACCTATTTTCATTTGCTTGTGCACATATGTTTAAGATTCTACCATGTGTCACTTCCATATTTGTTTTTAGGTTCCTACCAAACACATTTTAAACTCTAATGGATATTTTCATAGTTTGAATTTAGCATCGTATGAGTTGTCACTCCTTTGTTTGAATCCTAGAATATAATTTATACAATCTAAGATTGATGTTTTGTAGGCCATCACCTTGGGTATTTTCTTTGGATTTTTTGTTTACTATTTTCTTTAAAAAACTTTATCCATGGCCACCTTTCCTTCTTTTATTTTATCTTTGTTGATTGGTCCATTTCCTTCAAACAAAAAGTCTGAAGGAAATCTTATCTTTGGAATATTCTTCTCAGACCATCTCTTCAGACAAAATGTCTAAAGGAATTTAGTCTTTTAGGCCCCTCATAAACTTCCTTTGGAAAAAAAGTTTGAATGAATTATTTCCTTTGCAAATTACCCTTCAATATTTTTTAGAAGAACCCTTCAGATTCTTGGAACAGTCTCTTTCTCTTTGACCTTCTTGCGAATACCCTTAAAAAACAACAACATACCCTTTAGGATTTTGAAATGGTCGTTCAGGATTTTGGAATAGGTCCTTCAAAAAAATGAAATGGTCCACCTTTTCTCCAAAATAATCCTTCATAATTTTTATGAATTACCCTTTGGAAGTATAAGTGACCTTTCAGAAGAATTGTTTGGACCTTCATAAATGTTATTTTAGACAAAATGTCTAAAAAAATTATTTCTTTCAATTTTTCTACTAAGTGCCCTTTGAAAAGGAAAGTGTCCACTTTATAAAGAAAAATTCCCTTTGGGAAAGTTGCCAATGTACCCTTTGAAAATATGAACATACCCTTCAGAATTTTGAAAAGGTCCTTTTCGACATGAAAGAGTCCTTCAGAAGATTTTTCACCTACCCTTTGAGAAAATTACTTAGTATAAAATGTTTTAAATAATTTGATAAGGAATTAAAACAAAAATTGAAATAAATATACCTTAGCAAGGGACTCAACCAAAAAAATAGAGAACAAAGCTTTCAAAAGGAAAACACTTGGGTTTTTACATGTAAAAGACTTTAGCTTTGTATGAGAACACTTCTTTCATATTGGACATGAAACCATGTTGGATTTGGATGAAGGTATAGACTCAAACATTTTTTTCAAAAAGGGGGTTCACAACATTAGCTTGAAGGACCAAAATTTGGTCAACAAATTGGGGACTCATAGGGGTAGTGTGCCTACTACACTGATTAGACTAGTAGACTTATCCAACTAAGGGCCAATGGAGTCAATGGATTTCTCGAAGATGATTAACAAGGACTATGACAAAACAAACACAAAGAAACACATCACAAAATAAAATCAAGACCAAGCACAAACAACACAAAACTAGACAAGGATAAACTCACTCATGTGCATAAGCACTTAGGGAACTTAAAGAAAACATGAAACTATGTATAATAAAAAAACTATCAATAATAATGTTTCAAATATATCCCATTGACTGGGATATGTATCTCCACTCCATCCAACTTTGAGAGTTAGAAATCAATTTTTTGTTTTCATTTTATGATCACATATGGGCCACTCCACAAAGCATTAAAATTTGTGTGTTTTCTAGGGTTGGCCCTATCTTCATCCCATTTTAGGACAATTTCACCTTCTTTGAAGCTCCTTGGCATGGAATTATTATCAAAATACTTGTTTTTTTTCTATTGGTGAGTAGTCATGGTGTGCATATCTTTATCTCTTATTTCCTCAAGCTCCATTAACTCACATAATTTGACCTCCATACTATCATTTTCCATCAATTACAACTTATAGGTGAGGTCTAAGGCTGGTAACTCAAGTGAGATAAGAATTCTATTTTCCCTTCCATACATAAGTGTATATGGTGAGTTTTTTATTTCTCTCTTTGGGGTGATCCTATCAACCCAAAGGGTTGTCTTCAGCTTAGTGTGCCAAGTCCTTTGATTATCCTCCATTGTTCTCTTAATGATCCTGATCAAGTTTTGATTTGTTGACTTAGATATTCCATTCCCTTATGGGTAATATTTGGAGGAGGTGATAATGTAGATGCCATGGTTTAAAGCCCATTCACTTGTCCTTGCTTTTAGAAAGGCTAATGCATTATCTGAGATGATTGTTGAAGGAGCTCCAAATCTAGTTAATATACCTTCATAGAAGTCTAATACTTATTTTCATTTACCTTTGTAAGAGCTACATCTTCCACCAATCTTGTAAAATAATAAATGGTTGTCAACACCCACTTGTGACCAACACTAGAAGGAGGATTGATTAGACCTATGAAATCTAAACCCCATTACATGAAGGATTGTTCAACCTAGATTGGATGAAGAGGAAAAGTAACTAGCTTTTGTTTTCCATAAAAAAGCACATTTTTGGCATTTTATTACCCAAGCATGGGTGTCTTTGAACAATCTAGGCCAAAAGTAACTAGCCTTCATTATCTTGGTAGCTATGGTTTTCAGACCAAAGTGACCACCAATTGGTCTATCATGAAACTCATGCAATACTTTGTTAATATGATCTAAATCAATGAATCTCAAAATCACACCTAAAAATTCTTTTCTAAAGTAACCAACACATAGGGAATTAATTGTAGCCTAAAATACCTTCTCTTGGCCCTATCAAGACCTTGTAGACACTCACCAATTTGTATGAAATGAATCATGTCTTATGTCTAGCTCCTTGTGGCTAAAGGTATATATACTATAGGATCATCATGAAGTACCAAAAAAATCTCCTTTTTCTCCTTCAAGTTTGAATAAAGATGTTCACACAGTCCTTTTTCCTTCACTAGCTTGGTTGTTTTGATCTACACATTGTACTCCATCACTTTGGTGATTCACCCTGCCATTTTCTCATTCAAATCTCTACTCAATAATTTTTTTTCACACCAAGATAAGGCAAAAAAATGTGAATATTTTTATTATATAACATATTTCTAAACTTATTTAAGCTTCTTATTATTGAAAGTACTTATTTCTCCACATATGTATATCTTATCTCATAACCTTCTAGACCTTGACTAAAAAATGAAATAGGCTATTCTATATTTTCATCATTATATTGAGTAAGGATGGTAGATATTACCTCTTCATTCCCAAAATTATACAAGTTGAAGTCCTTGCAGAAGTTAGGTATTACAAGAGTAAGGGCCTAGGCCATGGCTTGCTTGATCTATTCAAAACTTTCTTTTCTCTTTCTTATCCAAGTAAATATCTCATCCTTCCTTAGCATAGAGGTCAAGGTCTTTACAAGGTTATCAAAATATAGAATAAACCTCTTAATGAAATTAATATTTCCAAATAAACTTTATAAACCTTTCTTATGATTAGGTAAAGACAATGCCAAAATGGTACTTACCTTTTCTGGATCAATGGATAAACCTTTCTTAGAAACAATATGTCTTAGTAGTTTGCCTTCATGAAAAAAAAAAAACACTTATTTGGGTTTAGAGAGATCTGAAACTCTCTACATCTCTCAAAAAATTTCCTCAGATGCTTCAAGTGATCTTTTTCTTCCTTGGTAAAACTATTACATCATCTAGATAAACCAATATAATGCCATTAATTAGTCCTTAGAAACCCATATTCATTGAATTTTGGGAAGTAGCTATATAATTTTACAATCCAAATGGAATATTCCTATAGGAATATATTCCCCATTTTGTGGTGAAGGCTATCTTGTATTGGTCACTTTCCTTCACTAGAATATAATTGTACCCATAATAACCATATAGGAGAGAAAACCTCTCACTACCTACCACCACTTGCAAAATTTATTCCATAGAAGGGATGGGGTAATGATCTCTCAAAGACACTCTATTTAATTCTTTAAAGTCCATAAATAACCTGATCTCCCCATTCTTCTTCCTAATAGGGACTAATTTGGCCAGCTAAGAAGAATGATTGATGGAAAAGATGATTTTGGACTCAATTAGTTTGGTGAGTTCTTTCCTTATGAGAGGCTCAATCTTTGGATTGATTGACCTTTATCTTTGTTTTATGGGTTTGGAATTTTCATCTATCTCTATGGTATGTTGATCCAAGCTTGGATCAAAACCCTTTAAGTCACTATACTGCCATGCAAAAATATCACTAAACTCTTTGCATAGTTCAATGAAATCATGCTTCTCTTGACTAGTGCATACCTTTCCAAGAGTAACTTATCTTTGAATATATATACCCTTTCATAGTTATATTTCTTGGTTTACATGCTTACCTTCTCATTCCTATGCTAGTCATCTTTATTGAATATGATTTTAAGAGTCATTAGGCCTTTGGGAAGCTTGTTAGACTTCAACTGAATAATCTGCTCTCCATATTGCTATTGTAATTTGGACTAATTCTTGGAATAAAACTCAGATTCTTACTATAGTAAAATTTTATTTTATGGTCACTATAAAACACCTACCAATTGCTGACACTATCTAGTATATAAGGTCTTGCAATCACCTTTAGATGAGACTAGTTTTTATCTTCCTTTATACCCTTTGGAACATCAAACTAAGCTCTAATTACTACTAATATATCAGCATGTTTGTTATCTTCTCTTGAGATATAAGTGATGTTAAATTCCATGAAGTCTTCTACAAGGTCCCAAACTCTATGCTTATAGGACTTTAGCAAGGATTTCTTGGTCAAATTCTACCCTCTAACTTAATCGACAATGAGCTTGCTATCACCAAACACTTATAATTCTTTGACACATCTTTTTCTTGCCCACTCTAGGCCATGGATGAGGGATTAATATTTAGATACATTACAAGTACAAGATAACTAAAATTTTAAAGTTGAAAACTACCTCTCCTTTGAAGGTCAAACTAGCATAGCTCCACCACCTACCCCAATCTTGCTTCTAGACCCATCAAAGAAGATCTAACACAAGCCATTCACATCTTCATTTGAATTCATCAAATTGGGCATGAAATAATCCTTATCATTCATGTAATATAATACAATACCAGATTACTCAATAAAATTGTAAGGATCATGCACATAGTTGTCATCCCCCACTCATCTAGGAAAAAATCAAAAACTCCTTCAAGGGAAGATGATGGGGATTAATCAATGTGAAACTCCTCTTCAACAATGAAAGCATAGTTAAAATTTTATACCTTGGGTTAATATGGTAATAATTGATGTCTATGAATAGGTTCTAACTCAATCTTCACTTTAGTTCCATATTTTGTTCTAAACACCATGTAGGACTAGTTAGTTGCCAAGTACCCACCTATCTTAGATGTAAAGTCTCTTGACAAGCAAAAAGAAAATAGGGAAGTAAATATTCTACTATCACATCATGAGGAATTGAAAATTTAGGACAAGCATTAATATTAGATTCAAACCTTTCACTACCACCAAATTTTTAGCTAGTGAGCCATCCGATTACAAAACTCCTTTGGTCATTGGCTCGTATTTGATGCCTAGCTTATCTGCTATGTATTTGGGTATAAATAATGTGCTTTCTCCAATATATATGATGTAATTATGAACCAATAAATAAAAAATACTTAAATATAGGTATAAAGGAGGAGTGTTCTCATCTTTCTTCACTTGACAATATATAGATTGAGTTTCATTGACCAAAACCACATTGTCACTTCTAGATGGGCCAGCTTGTGTACCCAATCCATGTAATTCCTTTTTGAGTATATATTTATACCCTAGTAATGCTATATAATACCATAATGATATTTTCATATTAATATTATTCATCTGGTCCACAACATCAATGGAAGGATTACTTACTTTTGGGTTCTCTTTATGAACATTTACACCTTATGCTCTAGCTTGTGGAGGCAGGGCTGTAGTAATTATCCTAAAATTTGGAATCCTATAATTTTTTTGTGATTTAGGAGATGAATTATGTCCTAATCTCATTTTAGCTGATGTAGGAGTCAAAATTGGTCCTTTATTGATTACCTAAACTTCTTCAATGACCCTTTTCTTTGATCTAGTGTTGGCAGCCACACTAGTATTCTAATTGCTTTAATTTCCCACATAATTAATGATAGAAAACTCACCCTCCAAATGATTCATGAGAGTGGAAATAGATTGAAACTACCTAATCTCCATCCCAAATTGTGTTGTATCTCAAAATTTGAAAATTGAGATGTTTGATCACCTTGTGTAGTCATGCCTTGATTTTGCATCCCATTGGCATAAACAACCTGTTCTTGGCCATGTTCAAAATATGGATAATTAGGATTTTCTTGGACCAAATTATTTTGAATGGAAAAAAGGGATTTTTAATATGAGGTATCATTAGGATTATACCTTTGATAAGGCTTGGCATGGGTGATTTAGCCTTGTCCCTAATTATTTCACTGAAAAGGAGGTCTATTTGTTTATCTAAAGTATTTGTAAGACTGATAAGGCTTATAGATTTGGGATTATTTCCTTTTGAGAGAAACTAATTCATTAGTAACACTTTTAAGTAGGATTTTAACATCATGCATTTCATTGGTAGGGTAAATGGTGGATTTTTCTTGACTAGGTAAAGGAGCTAAAGTGGGCAACACACTTTGACTAGGAGAAGGCAAATCAGGGAATAGTGGCATTGAAGGTCTAGGATCTATCTTTCCTACATGAATAAGATAATTACTAGAATTTATCTTATTCAATAGGTAACAGGTAGTGAATTTCCACCACTAGATTGAATAATCATGGTAATGTCATTATTCGACACTTTTAAGTAGTACAAAAATACATAATTTGTAGTTGGCCTCACAAGAATTGGGATTCTGTACTAAGTTTTTTGAAAACTAGAATTGAAATCTTGCATGAATTCAGGTGGTTCCTTATTTATTATGGTTAATTTATAAGATAGAGAGAAGTGATCACTCTTTTCCCCAAACTTATCAGTCAATAGGGTCCCTAACTCATCCCATGAGCTAATAGAATCTATAGGTAGGGTCCCATATAAGTCCAAAAATTTTCCTTTGAAAGACAAAGCCAACAACTTAATGGATGAATATTCTTGAGTGATGTTATGGATATTAAAGTTTTTTATATATTCTTGATGTGATCAATGGAAGTAAAAGGACCATCCCCATTAAAATATGGAACACTTTTAAGAGAAGCTCCTGGGATTTGATCTTATTGGGCAAGATGTAAGGGAGATGCCCCTTGAAAAGGCACAAAAGGTTATCTTTTAGCCATATTATGAATATTAATATGGGTGTTAGGAATCGAATTCAATATAAACTTGGAATCTTTGAACTCAAAATCTCTTTTTTTAAGATGAGTATTTACAAATCTATACCTTTTGGTGGAATATGGAGGTTATTCCACAAACTCAAAATGTATACCTTTAGCAGCAAACCTAGTGGTCACTTTTGGCATGGAAAGAAGGACTGATAATAAACCAAAGACCTACATTATTCAATAGAGTCACTAGGTAATAAATGTATATTCTTATTTTTTTATAATCATGTCAATATCATCATGAATCTTGAACAATCTTATAGGACTTAGAATCTATGTACCACTAGGCATGCCAAAAATTGTTAATGTTTGGATTTTCACCCTTGAAGAGATGCTCAACTCTTCTCATCCAAGTGGCACAATGAAATCATCTCTCTTTTTTTGGGTGATAATTCTATTGAGATGAATCTCTAGAGTAGGGGATAGCTTTGCTTGATGCACCTTGAAGATTTTCCTAAACTAAAAATTGTAAATGAAAAGGGAGAAGGAAACAACTAGGAAAACAAGTGGTGATGAAACAATATTTGATATCCTCCTAAATGACTAAAACCACTACTTAAAGGTAAACAAGGGTGATTTACACAAAGTCTCAACAAAGGCATTGCTACATCAGTATTTCATAAGTTAGATTCAAGAAGGTATTTAACATATAAGAGGGTGATGAATGATTCTACAAAGATAAGACATATACCACTTCTAATATGTTTATACACTTATTAAAGAATACTAATAGAGATCTACAACATTCTTTCTACACATTGGTAAGTGACCATAGATTGACATGCTAGAAAATAACCTTTTCACTAGTCATTATCAACAAGATTTAAACTTATACTCAATAGTGCAATATGTGAATGGTGAACTCACTTGTATATTATTCAAGAGTTAATAGTATAAATATGGATAGAGTTTCACTATAACTAGTGTAGGCCCCCATAAATGAGTAGAAAGATTACATATATATAAGTTTTTGGAAGAGGTCAAGCAAAGGAAAGTCTAAAAATGATTCAAACATGTGTCAAATTGAGATTATAATAGTTACACTACATTCTGTAAGATGTTTTATTTTTTATTATGCCAATAGAATCAAGATACCTTGAATTTCATTTTACCATAAATGGGTCCATTGGTTGGAAATTTGTTTGGATGCTAGGTATTCCTTATTAGCTTATCGAGCTATGAAATGGTATAACAACTCACTCCATCAACCTGCCTATTTTCATTTGCTTGTGCACATATGTTTAAGATTTTAGCATGTGTCACTTCCATATTTGTTTCCAGGTTCCCACCAAACTCCTTTTAAACTCCAATGACTATTTTCATAGTTCTAAGTTGATGTCCTATGGGCTGTCACTCCTTTGTTTGAATCCCAATGACTAATTTATGTAGTCTAAGATTGATATTTTGTGGGCCATCACCTTGGGTATTTTCTTTGGAATTTTTGTTTCCTATTTTATTTTAGACAATTTATCGATGGATACCTTTCCTTCTTTTCTTTTGGCTTTGTTGATTGGTCCATTTCCTTCAGATAAAAAATCTGAAGGAAATCTTATCTTCATAATCTTTTTCTCAGACCATTTCTTTGGATAAAATATCTAAAGTAATTCATTCTTTCAAGCCCCTCATAAACTTCCTTCAAACAAAAAGTCTAAAGGAATTATTTCCTTTACAAATTTCCCTTTGATATTTTTGAAAATAACCCTTCATCTTCTTGAAATAATTTCTTTCTCTTTGACCTTCCTACAGATACCCTTTAGAAAAAGTAACATACCCTTTGGGATTTTGAAATGGTCCTTCAGGATTTTGGAATAGGTCCTTTATAAGAATGAAATGGTCCACCTTTTCTCTAAAACAATCCTTCAGACTTTTTTTGAAGTACCCTTTGGAAATGGAAGTGACATTTCAGAAGAATTGTTTGGACCTTTGGAAAAGTTGTTTCAGATAGAATGTCTGAAATAATTCTTTATTTTAGTTTTTTTGCCAAGTGCCCTCCAAAAAGGCAAGTGTCCACTTTCTAAATAAAAATTCCCTTCAGTAAAGTTTCCAATGTACCATTAAAAAATATGAGCATACATTTTGGAAATTTTAGAAGGATCTTTTTGACGTGAAAGAGTCCTTCGAAAGAGTTGTCACCTACCCTTTGGGAAAATTACCTCAGACAAAATTTCTAAAAGAATTCAATAAGCAATTAGAACAAAAATTAAAATAAATATACCTTATCAAAGGACTTAGCCAAAATACTAGAAAACAAATCTTTTTAAAGGAAAACACTTGGGTTTTTACATGTAAAAGACTTCAACTTTATATGAGAACACTTCTTGCATACTAGACATGAAACTTGCATGTTGGATTTGGACAAAGGTATAGACTCAAACATTTTTTTCAAAAATGGGGTACCCAAATTTGGCCTAAAGGACCAAAATTTGGTTAACATTTACAATACATAGTCTAATGATCATACTTAGTATTCTAATTGATAATTATTATTATCAATTCATAATATAGAGTTGATTGTGTTGACTCTATTAGCTAAACTTTAAGAAATTTTTAGGGTTAGAGTTTAATAAATATACACTTTCCATAATTTATTATGAGAATAGAAGAATAAGTAAGATATATTGTGCATCTAATTACCCACTATTCTACTTGAGGAGCAAACTTAGGGTTTCATACTTTGTTTAGAGATATGGATCTTGTCTTGTGAAAAAGTCTTTTGGATACATTGATAAGTTATGTAGCCTATAGATGATGTATCCTTTTAATCTTTACATACCACAACAACCTATTGTGAATCACCTTAGCCAAAGGAGAGATTTAAGCTTGGCAGGTTCATCTTCAAAGGTAAGTATTCCTAAATTTATTCCTCCTTTGTAAAATTATATAGATATGCATTTGTACCTATATTACATACATTAGGATTATGTATACATTGATGTGATTATATGTCTTCTATGTATGTTTAATTATTATTTTTATTACCCCCACTTTGTGCCACAAGATTTGGTGAGCATAAGATTATATTAGAATTTACTTGTTATTAGTTTAGTGAATATGAAAACATAGGACTTAGTTATTTTTATTGTGTAATTTTTCTTAACTAGAGGCTTTGTAACCCTCCCTAGTGATATTATTTTGATAAGAGATCCCTTGATTAGGTCTAGTAAATCCATATCGGTCATGACCCTAATTTATCTAAAGTATCCCCAATCAGAAGTGTAAATAGGATTTATCTTCTCTGAGATAGGATTGATTTATAAATTTACTAAATTTCCCATTGCATACACCTTTAATCATATTATGGATGGCTAAAATACGTTATGATTATTTTCAATAAATTTTTATAGGAGTGTATTCTCTCATAGATATTTTATGTTAGAATAATGATGATAGGGAAAGTAAGATAAGGATGTCAAGATTAAACATTTTCAAGCACTTAATGACTAATTTTATGGGTCTAATTGAATATACCTTTCCATGTACATGTTGAAACATCATGGATAGATATAGATGCACTTTTTTCACAACCAATGGGACATACAAATCATCCAATTTCCTTCACAATTAGGAAATTAGAGAGAGTAGGGATAAAACACTTAACTAAAGAGGGAGGAATTGGAAATTAAACATATAATAATTAACTTAGATCTACTACATTAATTATTTGCATATATCATGAACCCTTGAAATATATATTAAATATACCAGTGATCTAGGGGAGAATATGAATATGGTTGATATATTACAAGAATTTGATTTCCAAATTACATTAAATTGATGAAGGACCAATAATGGATAAATAAATTATAAATAATTAATATAGGTGAGGATATATGTGATATTGGTGATGATTTTAAAAATTCACAACTTTTTTCATAAAATTATTACCCCATGAGAAGGAAAGTATTTTCATGTTTTTGGTAATAAAGGAGTTCCTTGAGGGTTATAAAAAGACAAAATGTACATGGATGATAATTTAATAATTCTTCTTCACATTCATAAAAGGATTCCAATGAAATAAGGGAAAGGATAAAGTATTTATAAGGTTAACCTTAAGGCATGAAATATATTTAATAGTTATAGAATCATGTGATTAAATAGTTGGTAGTCATAACTTGGGAGATTGAATTGTAATGAAAATTAGATTAGATGGCCCATGGTCGCCTACATTATCCAAGATATACATATTAAAGAGAATGAAATATATTTTATATGGAGGTAAGACTAAATTCACTATAATAAATTAAATTAAGGATTATATTTTAATGAGCACCATTTTAAAATTGGCCTATTATCTTTATAGGTCTCATAAATCTTGTAGTCAAAAAGAGAAACACATGATTTATAATAATTGGGATTGAGTAGCTAACAATATGGGTAGAGGAGATACTGAAAAATTATTGCACTACTAAAAATAAATCCAAATTTTATATGATATTGTTATAATGATATTTAAGTGTCCACTTGGCATAAAAAGTGACTTAGGTAAATATTTTGTGATCAAGACAATCAAGGAATTATTGTTGTATTTTTTGATAAAATATAATATAAGTACTTGATACCATCCTAGGTGAATTTTATTTTATAAGATTTTGATAAATTATTAGATAAATCTTTTTAATATTAACAACATAGAGAGAGCATAATTGGACACCAAGATATGTGTAGTATTTTGGGTCTATCACATAACCTATAAAAGAATTGAATAATATTTTTCCTTCCAAAGTTTTTATGGACTATAATATTCAATACCTATATATTTCATCTTGAAAATTTTTATATTATAAGTGAAGTATATAATCTTGAAAAAGACTCACTAAAAGATATTCTAAAAGAGTTAGAGAAACAAAATTGAAAAGGTTTCATGGTAAGATACAATTAGGAACATGAAAATAGGATACAAAAAGCATGATATGCATACCATATAAAGATTAAGGAATTTAAAATATGAATTAAGGTGTTACATTAAAATATCAAGTAATTTTTTTTGGCTAAGCTAAAAATGATATGGTTAGGCCCATATATAGTAAAAGAGATCTTGGAATCGGGAGAAATTAATCTCCACACTCTATCAAGAATGCCTAGAATAGGTAATGGAATAGGGCTATATAAATCCATAATTAAGAAAAATAAGATATATAAGTTTATAAAAATATTATATATGTGTGTTTGTGTATGTATTCATGTGTGTGTGTGTGTGTGTGTGTGTGTGTGTGTGTGTGTGTGTGTGCGCGTGTGTGCACAAAAAATTAATCTTTGGATTTGTAGAAATGACCTAAAAAAACTTATTGAAAGTTGAAATACTAATAGGGATTACAAATGGATGAAAAATTATAGATTTAAATGGGGAGTGTAATGGGTTCATCTAGCCCAAATCACCCATTTGATGATTGATCATTGCCTACATATCTAATAATGTAAAGAGAGAAACCCATATAATTCTTCCACTTAAAGTTATTTGAATGGTTATGCTCATTTATCTACATTTATGCATATAGATATTGCTTTAATAATTTATTTTTACTTGGATGAAATAATATCTTGACTTGGCTAAGGATTGATTCAAATGATTTTAATCATATTTAGAAAGAATAGGGAAGATTTTATCAATACACAATAGTGTAAGTATGTCTGGATATTGAAATTTCCAAGTGATATATTAGGTGACTTAGATGTGTCTTTATAGTAATCCAAAAGTTTAAAACCTCACACTACCTACCCTTAAAAAATAATATAATATTTAAGGGAGAGTATAGATTTGAAAAAAAAAGTTACTAAGGTGAAGGCCAGGGTTAATCCATAGGGATCAAGACCAAATTCCACTATTGACTCATACTTTTTGATTTTGTCCTTAAGGTAAACATGTGTAATTTTGAATTTAGTATGTCCATATATATGTTTAGAGAGGTTTTTATAGATTAATAAGATTTATGTAGGTGTAATATAGATACTTAGAAAGGGAAATGTCATGCTAAGTACTTAAGATAAAGTGAGGTGGTGAAATAGGTCCATATTAGGTGGTCAAGTTGATTACAGTAAAAGTGGGCAAAAATTTATATTAGTATTTATGACCAAATTTGGGTGAATACATTCCCTAATTTAATATATAAATTAAATTATTAGATTAAAATGAAAGATATACCTGAATGTGTCATCACACTTTAATTTTGGGATAAAGATATAATTATGCAATGTGTTCCATAGAAAATTATGCAATGATAAAATTAGTCAATGTCCATATGTGAAATTAAGAATTTAAATTTAAATTTTTTGAAAATATTTAAAATAAAAATGAAGGATTACACATGTATGTGTGAAACCAATGTTGATCTTGTAATATTACTTGAATATGATGCTTCATAGAAGCATTGGAGAATTGGTGCTTCCCATGAAGCACTTGGAGAAATTGGTTCCTTAGTTTAACCAATGGAGAATTGAGGATGATCAAGCCCAAATTTGAATTTAACATGGATATAAAGTAGAACCAATTGAAGGATGTAGAATCCTCAATTTGTGATGTTGGTATTTGTAACCCAAAAATAGAAATGAGATGGAATATAAAATGGAATCGTAGGATATAATGATAGAGGGAAATGTACTTCCAATTTATGTATTAATCATTTTACATTAATCAACAAATATAGATGGATTTTATATTAAATTATCACTTTGTTCCTTTGTTCCTATATGGATTATAAAAATAGAATGAAGTACATTCATGCTCTTATCATGACCATGGATAGAAAATAGTATTGAAATCACAACATGAATATTTACCTTGCCCACATTAATAAATGTATAATCTAAAACTATTTATAGATGAAAATTTATAAATTATGTTTGAATATTTTGAATTAATCTATATCATACACCCAAAATTATATTAATTTGTAACTTATTCATGTAATGTGAGTGCATATGCATGGTATATGCTCCCATAATCTATACCCATAATGAGTTTTTGAACCTTTTGAATTATTTAAAATTGTATTATGTACTCAAAACTAATTTTTTTATCATAGAGGCTTATCTTATGTATGAAAATCATACTAAAATTACCCCTATTTGAGTTGAGGGAATTGTGTATCCTAAAATTCACTCTTCTCAAAATAAATGTTAACTACATAATACGTCTTCAAATGTAAGCATTTAATAATGTAGCATATGTGAAGAGTATTTAAATATAGTAATGTGTTAGTTAGATCATGTATACAAAATATGAGGAAAATCCTATATAAATTTATCTATAAATCTCAAAATAGTAAATTCTAATAGAAGTGTACACAATAATTTATGCATTATATGGATCATGGAAATCATCAAACTTAAAAATCTAAATAATCACACAAACAAAATGAGAACAAAGAATTAGAATAAGGCCAAGGGAAAAATATAAGGGACATGTTAAAATTTTATATAAATAAATATTAAACATTTAATGCCAAGGGGTTAAAACAAATGACATGAATAATTTCACAAAAATGGACATGTTTAAATGTGACACAAAACAAAGGGCCAAGGGCCATAAACAATGGACACTTTAAAATGTCACACTTACCAAAGAATAATATTATATATATGTTCAATAAATTTTCACACAATAGCCAAGGGCCATACACAATAGATAAATAAAAGTCTATTCTACTATGTACAAATCAATGGATCATGTCTATAAAATAGTCTACATCATGTATATGTAATGTGATCATGTCATATAAAATAACATATCAATGTACACAAAGTAATATATAGATATTATAAATACATTTTAAAGAGTATATAAATAAAAAATATAGGAGTTAGAATTGTAAAACCTATAAATACCATAACTTGTGGCTAAGATGACACATATTTAGCATGACTACTAGGTAGAGGTAAGTACAACATATTAATCCATATGAAATATTAATGTCATTCATAACACTAATGAATACCAATGGAATATAAGTGTGATATATAAATACTATGATACCTACAAGTCTTTACATAAATAACATATGCCAATGATGTATAATAAATTTCTAATCATGATCAATACATGATTTTAGATTTTTAGAGTATTTTGAATATTTTTTTTTATTTTTGAAATATTTAATTTTGTTTAATTTTTGAAATTTTCAAACTTAACAAAAGAGAGTAATTAGATGAAACCAATGGGTTCAAAGGCAGAATAAAGGGAAGGGATCTAAAAAATTTGCAACATGTGTTAACATAAAATATCCACTAAATATGATGGCATGGTCATGTAAGTAATATAACCCTAATGTAAATGTGACTTGTAAAATTGAAAGGAATGTAGGAGATATAATATAAAGGTGGGGGAATGATTATACATATGCATTTCATCAAATCCACACTTGCCAATGTATGTAACATGAAATATTGAGTAATATAACCCATAAAATACATATTTTTAATGAATAAGTATTGTTTCATATACTAGAATTGAGTGAAATTAAAAAAAAAAAATGAATGTATTAAGGCTCTATGCACTCAGTTTATATTTTTTCTATGAAAAAATCTACAAGAAAAGATTGACCAACCTAGGATAGTACTAGAAATAGAATCTATCTATTATTGGATTATTAAGGTTATGTGTGCTTAGTTCATAATGTGAAAACAACAAGGAAATTTAAAAAAATTGGTAGGATGTCACTATGTTCACATGTTCAAATCTAAAAAATGATAAAATAGAGCCAAGAGGCCAACAATTCACTAAGATCCTAGGATTAGAATAATTGGATGAAATTCATCACATGTCTAAGAAGTATAAGAATAAGAGGTTGAAATAAAATAAGAATCTATGTACAATCAATATTTTTATTAATTTTATGATTATTTAAATTATATTAAATATAATATCTATTTAATGCATGATGTTCATAAGTATTTTCATAGGATTACCTTCTTGTGTAGCTAATTGAGAAGCCCATGTTCCAACTTTTTCTATAATAAAAAATGGACCCAACTAATTGTGTTAAATTTAATTTATTTTACTTATATTCATTTGTATTTTTATTATTTAATTTTTAACACTAGATCCCCCACTTAAAAATATTAATCATAAACATTTTTTCCATATGCATGATTGATAAGGTACTGATATACTTTGAGGTGTCAAATAGCTTGAATACACTTGTTAATATTCATATTTCATGTAATCATTTTTCCTAATATTCATTATCTTTGATTATATATTTAAGGGAGAATCATAAGCATGAATTTTGATTTCAATTTAGTAATATTGTCTCTATACCATAAACAAGATAATATGGTGTAGCCTTTGTTGGTGAAAACACACTTATAAGATGTGACCAAAGTTCAAAAATAATTTGATTGTGCCAATATGTTCCATGTTTTGTAACATTTTTGTATCAAATATTAATAATAATTTTATTTATAGCTTCCACTTGACATTTCCTTATGGATAATATGGTGTAGAAATTATGTGATAAATTTTTTATTTTTCACAAAATCTCACAAGTGTTTTATTTTTTAAGGATGATCCATTATTTTTAACAATAGTTTATGGGAATACAAACCTTGAAATAAAATGTGTCATTTAGAATTGATATATATCTTCACCTATAATAGACTATAAAGGTATGGTCTTAACCCATTTTATGAAGTATTTTGTAGTGGTAATGATGACCATCTAATGCATCTGAATTTATTTTTATCATTAAATCAAAGCCAAATAAAAAATGTACAGGGTGAAAAATGGGTTGGAATTCATACGATGGAGCGTGATTAATTAATTTATGTTTTTGACATTGTGGATAAATTTTTGAATGTTCATGAAATTCTTGGTCCATTGTAGGCAAATAGTAACCTTGTTGTAATAATTTAGGAGACATAGATTTATCAATAAAATGGAAACCAAATGCATTATTATGTACTTAAATAATTTTAATTTATCTTCTTTATGACTTAAGCATTTAATTAGTTACCCATCAAGTGATGTTTTGAATAAATACCCTCTAATAGGAATATAAAGTGTAAAACATTCTAATTTATAATTTTCATCACATGTAACACTATATGGTATTGTTGATCTATTTAAAAAGTTATACATACATACATATGTTTGTATGAATGCATGCATACATTTTAAATAGATCACTATTCCATTTTGAATTAACTACAATACAAATAACTACTAGTACTTCCAAATATTCTACTAGTGCTATATATCTTGATAATTCTTGTAACTATTATATATTAAAATAAAATAATCATCATTTATATCATAAGCATCAATGAAGATACATTTATCATGTCATCTTCATCTCAATTATCATTTTTAGGGATGCTTTATATGATAAAGTATTCAAAATGTGACATTAACTGTTGTACCAATTTTTTTATATGGAATTATCTTCTCTTATTTTATTTGGTATATTTTTGATATTTGATTAAAAGCTAATTAATAATATGCATATACCCTTAGTGATTTTATTTTTAAAACACATGTTGTATACAAACCCAATATTAATGCTTCATATTCGGTTATGTTATTTATGCATGAAAACCCCCAAAAATGTGTGAATGTAATGAAATAAATACAAACACCAACACATGTATCACATTTGGATACATAAAAATACATGGTCCAAATTTCATCATTAATATGATACAAAGTTAAATAATCTTTAAAATCATCATTAATTGGTAGTGTATATTTATATAGAGTTGACATTGTCCTTTTAATCATTTAAAAAAATTAAATCAAATTATATGTGTGACATGACCCATTTAACACTACATCTTGAAAATTGTGATTAGGCATAAGAAATATGAGTGGATCTAATTTTTTGATGAACCATGTCTCATTGTTTAGCATATAATGACGTGACTTTTACGTAAAAAAAATTAATGGAAGATATTCTTTTTCCATAGTATTTTAATTTATTTTAGTCAACTAAAGTGTGACTAATATAATATAATATATGTTCTCTATGATTATCATCATACTATGTTAATAAATTCCCTAAGACCTGATCTATAGCAAATATGTATATTAAGAGCCACTTAGGAATTTAAAAAATGAGAATAGGTAGTTTTAGTAAATATTAATTGATATCATTAAAACATTTTTGACAATTTTCATCCTATTCAAATTTTTTGTATTTTTAATAATCATATAAAAGGTTGGGTTTTTTCTTTTTTTAACCCAAAAATATATATTTTGGGGGAATCTAGGGCTAAAGGGGTAGAGATAGCATAAGGAATAAGAATGGTAGACTATCTCTAAAATAGGCCAAATAATTACAAAACTCTTATAAACATATGATAAATTTACTATGTTGAGATATTCTAAAAATGGAAATTAAAGATATGATATATATTGAAATGATAATGAAAAACTATACATAGTTGGTTATGATAGTAATAAATATATGGATCTAGAATAGGTAGAAAGTAAACTGAGTCTAAATTATAGATTAGTCAAATGTCCACAAAAGTAAGAATGGCATATTCAAATGTTAGCATATAATAAGGGATGACATATTAAAATGTCAAAGAGGCAAATAAAATCATGGGGGACATAGGAAATGGGGCATATTAAACTTCTCGAATAATAAATATAAGATAAAAGAAGTGAAAAAAGGAAAGGTAAAAGCAACCATGATAAACATATCTTATTTTTTAACCCTAAAATATCAATATGGGTAATCTAGGGTTAAAGGGGATAGATATATCCTAAGGAATAAGGATGGTATACTATCTCTAAAGAATTTCAATTAATTTTGAAACTTAGATTAACGTATACTAAATTTATAATGCTTATATATGATAAAGATATAAATTAAAACTATGCTAGATATTGTAATGATAATGAAAATAAGATAGTTCATTTTAATGCTAACACATATTTGTATCTAGAATAGGTATAAATTATATTGGACCTAGATTCTTGATCAATCATTTGATTCTAGAAATGTACCTCTATAGTCATAAACACTTGCATTGACCTATGATAGTTCCATCAATGTAACCATCTAGCTCAGATGCAAGCGTCTAGTATGTAATACTTGATGAAACTAGATGTAAATCTTTGGATGCTATTATTTTTTGTGTCACCTTCACTCTTATGCATTTATATCTAGCTCATGGACTATTAATCATAATTAAATATAAAAACCCTATTTATTCATCATCATAGTGGTTGTGGAAAAAATAGCTTAGTGGGCACATGGTGTTGAGCTACCCAAAATACCCCTCTATCAATGAACATTTCCTATTTATCAAATACTCTAAATAGGGCCTCAGACTTATGCATTTTTTCCCTATGTGTCATCTTGTGTGTGAATCATGAAACATGTGATAAAAATGTATAATAGTGACCTAGATTTTAACTTGGAAAATATGATTCTTAGGATTCTCCTTCAGTACTTTAGCCCTGTAGATATTGTATCCTTATGACTGATATGGAAATAGGAGAAAATAGGGAAGCTTTACTCACTTGATTTTTTTATTGAGTGATTTTTGGATTGTTCAAGGTGAGGATTTCATAAAGGTTAATCTTATATTTATACCAATACTTTTAGATAATATCCTACATTAAAGCACTTATTCTAACCTTAGGAATACATTTAATTTGAAAATTCGATGAATTTAGGAGATTGGATACTTGTGTTTGGATAGGAAATTTGTGTTGATGTAGGCATTATCTTGGGATGCAAGTGTTCAGATAGTTATAAAATAGGTGCAATTCTAAAACTTTTAGAGATGGAAAATAAGTAGGTTTATATAATTATGAGAAAGATAGAAGGTCTAGGTCATCAAAATAAGATTGGTCAGACTAAGATATAAAAAATTAGCCATATATAGATAGTGTATTCCAGAATTTAGTATCAGGAAAGGTCTATAATTATAAAGTTACATCCATGACATGTATTTTCTAAGTGTACAAGACTGAGGTGCTATATAATTTAGAAAAAGTTTCTACATTTCCCCTCCTTTAATCTACTAAGTAAATTTCTAGCTTAAAGGAGAAGGAATGCATACCTAGGTATGTATAACACATCTTACCTTTGCTTGAGTCCAACTTGAGTGCTTTGATGATGATTAACCTACAACTAAGAGTATGTTATATTATATCATTAGTGCATCTAATATGAAATTGAAAGTGTTGAAATGAATGAGATTGAAAGAAAGCAAGGTTTAGAAGTACACCTTTGTATTGGTGAAACTATTTTTATTTTTGTAAATTTGATTTGAAAATATGTATCATTATGAATCAATGATTATGATATTAGGACAAAATATAAAATTTACAAATAGAATATATCTAAAGAGATAGAGGGATATTGGAGGATGCATACCCCCAACCTTAGATAAAATGTGAGTTACCACCCAATAGTTGATATTAGCTCAACCATGAAACCCAATCATACTTATAACATATTGAGTGTGTGTGAACCAAGTCAATTCACACTATAAAAATGGTGAGGTTAAATGATTTAATCAAATCCAACCTGTAAACCTAGAAAGATCGAGTGATTTAATCACCTTAACCATACCAAAAATTGAACCAAATACTACATTATATGGGATCAATACATTTAATGAAAGTTTAATCTAGTGGATTATGATAGTCCCTACAAGTGTTTTAAATATGAAACTAATTTAATTTTGAAATATTAGGCACACATTGTATAACATATGCACATTAGATATGTATCATGTTGAAACTATGTATAATAATGGTACTAATGTATATAATTCTTCCACAAATGTGTATTTGAATATTATGATTATGAATTTGGCCAATTTAAAACTATTTAAGAGTATATAACATGTTTCCAAAACATGCCCCCACTATACTCTAAAACTAAAAACTAGTATAAGTGTGGAGAACATGTTTCCAAAACATGCCCTCATTACAATTTGAAATATAAAAACTAGTGTAAGTGTCAATACAATGGAAATTTTTCCAAAACATGCCCCCACTATAATTTGGGTATATTACATACTAAATAATTCTAGAGAAAATGTTTCCAAAACATGCCCCTAGTGAATCTGAAACTATGATGAATGTGGAGAACATGTTTTCAAAACATGCCTCCATTTTTGATGTTATGGAAAGAATAAAATGGTAGTTACCTTACCTAAAAATGATAATATAATCATGTAAACTATGAATGTAGCATGTAGAATATAGAAGGAACATGTCTAGGTAGATATATCATTAAATCATGATGAATGCCATCACACCAATTCCTAAGATTCATGATGTAGATCATGGTAATGTTTAGATAGTAATAATAAAATATCAATTAGAATTAATAATAGACAAAATAACACTCAAAATCAAATCAAAAGATAATGCTCCAATGAGATCTCAAATAAGGGGCATTTTAAAATTTTGCATAATGTAAGGGATATAACTTAGTAAAATGTTCAAAAAATAAATAATGACATATTAAAATGTCAAAATACAATAAAAAATGACAAATTAAAATTTCAAAGTAGAAAACAAAGGCAAAAGGGACACAAATAATATATAATATCCAAATGCTCAAACAATTAAGATAATAACAAGGCAGGACACTCAATGTAGTGCACTAATGAAATCATAAGCAACCAACATAAACATAACATACTATTTTATGGATCATATGTGTTATATATATATATATATATATATATATATATATATATATATATATATATATATATATATTTAATTACATAAGATATAAATTACATTTTAAAATATATAAACATGGATAAATTCATATTTAAGTACATAAGATCAAACATGATAATACAAAGTAACCATAAAAGGATATAACCTATATGTATCATGATCTAAGAAGTGGATGTCCCAAATTTCTATATGATATGATTAGAGAGAAGGCCAAACACATGAAAATACATAGATCGTGTATCTGTGTATGCCTATATCACATTCAAAATATGTGTGAAACACATATATATATAGAAATAAATGATATGCCATATACCAACATGGAACAAACAACATATATGCCAAGGAGCTAATAGTACATGTAAATGTTGAGTATACTTTAGTGTTTTTGATGTTTTTTTAATGTTTTGGTATTTATTAAATATTTGAAAGTATAAAATATATCCTATGATCTCATCTAATGGATTCTCATAGGTATTTCCCTACCATAAACCTAGTGCAATAAACTAGTGGTATTATTAAATAACATGTATAGGTCCAATATCTTTCATTGTAGTATCTATAATCCTCTACATATGTATAATAGGACTTTATGGTCATGAAGGAATAATATTAGTATGGATTCATGAAACCCAGTGATGTATGGTCCATGGTTTCTTTAGAACATCAATAATATGAACATTTGTAGGTGCTCTGGATATCAAAATATGATGTGTAGTAGATGAGGATTCCATAGAATCTAATGTGGATATATAATTCAATGGTCTATCATGTATTATATTCTAGGTAAAGATAATTGATTTTTTCTTACCATTTTTTACAATATTAACCTTATTAGGTTTGATAACTAAATGCCTAGATATAAATTTTTCTTGCTCAATAGGATGTTCATATGGAATTCTAAAATTTTTAATTACTTGATTGGCATGAATGTATTTAAAAAACCCATGAATTATAGAAGGTACTACTAGAATTATATGTATCCAAGGTCATCCCAATAACATATCAAAGATACTTTTGGAAGGTATAACTAATAAGGTAGTAAACACATGTGTAGGACCCACCTATAAAGGTAAGTCAATCTCACCAAGAACTTATTGTGAGGTCCCATCAAATTCTCTAACCAATCTGGTAAAAGGATGTAAATCATGATTTGTATAACTTAGATGTGTAAGTAATGGCATTGTATAAATGTTCTCCCTTGCACCATTGTTAATCATAACACTATGTATAGGCTTGTGATCAAGGTATACTTGAATGAATAAGGAATGAATATATAAGTCATCATCCCTAATCTCACTATCATCAAAATTAATAAAAGTCATTTAAACCATATTAGGTGTATGTTATGTATAGGTAGAAATAATCCCAACCAATGGGTGCTAATAATGAGATGGAGGGGGATGCACATTGTATGCCATTTATAATTTTGAGTCTTTATTACAATGGTCTTAAAAAGGATTGTTAAACATTTTTCACTCGTGATGGTCACCAGGTTCTAAACTTGATTCCTTTAGAGGATCATAAAATGTAATATTTTGGTCATTGATGAGGTCTTATATCTTATGCTTCAAGGTAAAAATTCTATTCATAGAATGCCTAGGACCTTAGTGATAGTCATAATAAGCATTCACATCATACTCTTTGGGTAGAGGTATACTCATATCAACCTCTATAGGATGAGAGAGAGATATAAGATGACACTCTATAAGTTATGGGATTAATGAAGTGGGAAACTCAGGTAATCATGAAAATTATCTCCATGGTAGATTAGATAACAAAAGATGATGAGTTTATTGTGACACTATATTAACTATGTGGTTGTTTCATTTTTAGGCTTAGGAGGTTTGACTTTATAACTTGGTTTGACATTAAACTTTGTATTATAAGTAAATGTAGTTGATGTGTTACCTACATAATTCAGTTTGTTCAATGAGATAAGTTTCATTCCACAATAGTGAATTTTATGGCATAAGTCATTAAAAGATTTTAATTTTTTGAAAATAATAGACTCATGTAATGGGGTAAGCAAAATTTTCTTGAAAATATCTTGAAGATCTTTATCTGCCATAAGAATGATCATTTTAATTAACATTGTCTTATATCTTAAAACATATTCATTGATAAGTTCATTGGTTCCTTATTTGATTTTTAGAATTTAGGCATGGGAAACCTATTTGATGATATTAATATAAAAGTGTGCCCAAAAAATCATAATGGGTTTTAAGTAATTTATTTATTGGGTTGGTAAATCATAGAACCAACTAAAAGCATAGTTTCTTAAGCTCCTTGGAAATAATTTGGTCAAAAAATTATCAATGGAGGCATAATCAAGACATGCCACACAAAAATATTGAAAATTTTATTCATGATCACCATTTCCATCATAAAATGTGAGCTTAGGTTAAAAAAAAAGCTGGAAAGGGGTAAAAATATTTCTCTTTTCCAATAGGATTTTTAAACATGCCTTGTGAATACATATCATAAGGATATTTCCTATAATCTTGATCAATATTTACAACCTTAGTTTGAAATAATTTTATATTTTAAATAAGAGATTGCACCTCTTGTTATTTTAGGTTATATATTTGAGAATTCACCAAAGGAGAAGAACCCATAAGTTGGGTAGATTTAGGCATTAAAACCAAAAATTGGGTTAAAACATTCAATAACCTCATGGTAGATGTAGAAATAGTAGTCTAAATAAACAAAAGATGAAACACATATCTTGTACCCCGATTATAAGTATGAAGTGATAATGTGCTCAAGGGGAGGGTTGTTGGTATATGGGGATGACCCATAGCTTGAATAACATGATCAATAGATCTGCCTATTTGTACATTAATGATTTTTTATTTTTTAGTTTATAATATTATTCTTAGTATTTCATCAAAAATTTAGGGTTTTGAAGAATACACTCATGAAACAATGCAATTTTGTGCACTTATTCATGATTTATTTGATCATGTTCATGAGTTTCATTAGACTCATAGTTTTCATTATTAAAATCTTATTCTATTATAACCTCATAAATATGTTTTTCATTATCAACATTGGTATCATCATGATCCATAGGACTATGTCACTCATTTGTTTTAAACATCTTTGGTGATATAAGGGGAAGATCAATGTGTTCAATATGAACACCTCTCAATATAGGTATATACCTAGGTTTCATATAAAATAATATAAATACGAACTGAAAAATCATAGTAACCTAAAACCTTAGCGAGATGAAAATCCCAAGAATCATAAAAATGTGCATTCACATGAATTAGGTTCACCAAATGTTTAACACTAAAATCTAGATATGGGGAATCTAGGGATAAAGAGATTATATACATCCTAGGGCACAAGGATGATAAGCTATCTCAAAAGTAGGACAATTAATTAAAAAATCATATAAACATATAATGAATTTATTATGATAAGATATGCTAAATATAGAAATTATATCTTTGATAGATAGTGTAATGATAATGAAAACAATATATGTAGTTGTTTCTAATGCTAATACATATCTAGATCTGGAATAGGTAGAAAGTAGAATAGACCTAGATTCTAGATCAATCACTTAATTCTAAAAATTATACCTTTGTAGCTGTAGACACTTGTGTTGACATGGGATAGTTGTATTGACACTACTATCTAACTCAGACACATGTGTTCGATATGGAATACCTACTAAAATTAGATGCAACCACCTAGATGCTTTTGGGTTCTATATTTGCATCACTATGGTGTATTAAAATCTCAGTCATGGACTATTGTTCCTTGCCAAATATAAAATCCCTAGTTTTTCATATTCATAGTGGCTATGGTAAAAATGGGTTAGTGGGAACATGGTGTTGAGCTACTTATTGATGGCTTAATGTGTATTATAGGTGCTCAAACTTTTTAAGAAACACTTCTCATTTTAGAATTTCTAAAAACTCAATACATGAGTCTTAGGTTATGATAATCTTGTTATCTTTGATGGAATAGAGGTAGAACAAGTGACTGTTCACAATATTTATAATGTTTGGTGGTTGGGAGCCACCATGGACAAATAGCTTATCTATGCAAAATATTAAGTATTCTATACTAATTAGAGTGAATTATGATCAAGATCTAATATAAGATGGATATTTTCAATGAGAATTAAGATAAAGTGATTTGGTTTAAAAAAATGAACAAAAAGAAGGGTAGGGCAAAAAAGAAAGATGTTACTAGTCTTTGTTTTAGACATTATGAAAAAGTTTAAATCTCATCTAAACATACATTTAAAAATTTTATGAAGTGAAGTAGCTTAAGCCCAAATCACAACATAAATTAGGAAATATTCAAAGGAAGGTATGAATGATGCAAATAGGAACTAGGCTCACTTTAACGATTCACTCCTGCAAGAAAACAACATTAGCCCAAATACAAAATAAGTGCAAAAAATGAAATAAGCCTAATAAATTTCAACTAATATAGCATTGGCATAAATTAGAAACTCAACATTCAAGATACACATCTATAATCCATAGGAACCATTCAAATCTAAAAGTGAAACAAGACAACTGAGAGAGAAACCATATAGCACTTCACACAAGCAAATATGGATAGAATTTGTAGAATTCATTATTTGTATCCATTGCTCAAAGTTTACAAATTAATTTGGATCTAAGAAATCCCTCCCTCTTTAAAATCAATAATGATCCTTTTATAAGGTGCAAGGAATCATGTCGGTTAATCATATCCAATCACAAAAGTACAAGTTTATAGGATAGGTGTTCTTTCCACAAATATTCTAAAAATACACTAAACTTTCCCAATAGACTGATCTATAGATAGTGTGTTTCAAAAACCACACATGCCTTTACAAACAAAATATTCTACTTTAAAATGGAAAATATGTATCTATAAGAAAAATATTCCTAAGTCTCTTAACATTTGTGGCCCTTGTGCTATTACAAGATCTTCATGGTTATTTGAAGTTGTCTTATGTTTCTAGCTTGGCTAATCTATCCCTTGTAGTCAGAATCATATCCATGATTCTATTATTATCCATTATAGGATTCCCTTAGGAATCACTCCTTTGAGCTGCCATGGTGTATTAAACTACTCACCAGTGGGCCCTAGATTGAATTACCTTTGAATTAATAGGTTAGTAAGGTCTCCAATTTAGTACATTACATCCATGTGGCTCTGATGTGGCATCTCTATGGCATCCTTGTGTCATATTGATCATCCCTACATAAAATATGACCATTGCCTTTGAAAAAACATCTTTGATCTCACACTATCCAATCTATTTGCATGAATTGACATGGTCTATAGATCATTATAAAATTTGGATCCAAGTAGCTGTATTAAAATTGATGTCTATGAAACCATCATTTGGCATCCATGTGAATGTCTTTGATAGGGGTGTGACCATTAATTTTAAGCATGTCATTGGGACTATTTTCTATCTTAAATTTGATGTCTACATGGTCATCATTTTGCATCCATGTGAATGTCTTTGATACGTGCACAACTGTGAATTTTAAGAATATCCTTAGGACTGTTTGCTATCCTAATTTTGACATTCACATGATTGCTATTTGGCATCTACATGAACATATTTGATAGTAGCACAACCATCAATTTTAATCACATCCCCAAGATTATTTGCAATCTTAAATTTGAGATTTGTGCAACCATCATTTGATGTCTACATGGATGTATATAATGGGTACATGACCATTAATTTTAAACACATCCTTAAGACTATTTTCTATCTTTCCACTTATAATTTTTAGGTTTATTCTTCTTCCTGCATGTGCCACTTGGTAGTCTCACATTTGGATCAACTAGTATTGAGTAAATATGTGTTGTAGATTATGATTTAAGTAATTGAGTGTGATTGGTTCCCTATAAATAATAGTAAATATTAAAGTTAAGGAAATGGAATGATCTAAGACTTAGGCTAAAATCTTAGATTAAATTTACTAGTTGGACAAAATATCTACAACATGTATTGTCAAGGAATTATTTTGGGCCTTTTATTTGGGGAAATTATTTTGAAGACCAATTTCATCAGACAAAATGGTCAAATTGATTATCCCTATGGAGTCTATTTATATTTTGACAAAAGTTCTAAAGGTTCATTACAAAAATTTAAAAGGTCATTTTAAAAACCTGAAGGGTATGTTCAAAAGCTTGAAGGGTCCTTTTAAAAAATCCCAAAGGGTATGTCTAGAAGATAAAGTGCCCTTAAAAAAAGATCGAAGGGTAATTTTAAAGATATAAAGGTAATTTTAAAAAATCTATAGAGTATTTTTTGACAAAATTGTTATAAGTAAAATGTTACAGAATAATTTTGATAAAGAAATGCTGAAAACATGAGTCCCAAAAGTTAGAAACATCACAAAAGGACATCATGAATAACAAAGACATAACATAAATTATTAGCCAAAGGTTTTTATTGTATTAATAAATATGATAAACCTTAGGGCAAGGATTTAGTATAAGCCTTATAACAAAGGTACCATGTGATCACTTAGACCAGGTTAGGATAAAAGGGAAGAAAGGTATCATAGGACATAAAAGAGACCAAGCATAGGATTTTTAGCCTAAGGTTTGGTTGTGTTGAAAAACATGACCAAGCCATAGGATTAAAATTAAACTAAGTTCATGATACGATTAATTTATTATTCATTAAATTTAAATAAAAATCTCTTGCCAAATTTAAATTTGAATTAAAAGGTCCAAGTAAAACATTAGGCTAGGGTTTTAGTAATTCAAATATGAATTTAATTAATCAATTATAGACCAAGGCTAATAAAATATCAATTTAACATTCAATCATACAAACATAATCATGTTCATTTCCAAATGGGTTCTATTAAACCTACAACTTGAAACACAAATATCCAATGTTAGCAATTTAGATAAGATTAAACTAGAACAATAAACAAATAAGCTAGCTAGACCATGGTGTGGATGATCTTCAAATAAAGACTATGTGCAAACATGCTAGTGACACTCTAATCAAGTGAATTTTTAATTTCAAGGTATAAATTTTCATAATTTGACACATGGATCCCCAATTTTTAGGAATGGGGGTATGTTTACCTCAACAAATGATGACTTTTGGGGGAACACAACAATATGTTAAAATTCAAAGACTCTAATTTAGACTAATAATTAAGCTACTTATTCCATTTGATCAAGCACCATTATTAATATTAGTTCATGGTTAGAATAAATCTTGCACATGTATAATTGGGATCAAACATCAAAACGTAGCCATGTTGTGTGTGTGCTTTGATTCCACTTATTGATTGCTATAGGATTCTAAAAATAACTTCCAATTTCATGGATTTAATCATTAACACTTCCTTCAAGATGTTTGTATATTCATTAAGAACCATGTTTTAGCTCAAGGAAGGATTGGGAATTTCTCTAATATGAAATAATTATCCATAGCCTAGATAGATATGCCTTTGGCTCCACTCAATGTCTTACTGTACTGCCATCTAAGCATCCATAGCCATGGTGGAGATTACTAGAATCACCTTTGAAAAACTTTTGATTTTATAATAAGCTCTTATTTTTTTACTTTTTAGATCATTTTGGTTTTATATAAAAGGTTGGGAACCAAGTTAGCCGAGTTTAGGGATTTGTTCAAATGCTTGATCTTCAGACAATCACATATGGTTGTAACCTTTGTCCCTGATAAGGATGTTTGTTAAGTGCAAGCATGACCGTGTCCTAATAATTTAACCCTTCATTCCACATGTGAAATTATTATTAAAGCCAAGTTTAGATCAAAATAATTTTTAATATATTATAGAATAGTTAATCTACCTACTATTCCTCCCTAGTTTCTCCAAACTATAACATATAACTTGTATTTCAAATCCATGGTCAACATTTACTTAAGGTTCATACCTACATTCTTGAACTTTTAGAGTTATTGAGTAATTAGGTGAAATCTTAGCTGAGGGTTATCCAAAGGATTTATTAGAAGCAAGGAACAATGCACAAAAATCAAACCAATATATATATATATATATATATATATATATATATATATATACATGTATACATATATATATATGTATGTATACATGTATATATACATACATGTACACACACACACACACACACACACACACACACACACACACACACACACACACACATATGTATACATGTATATATATACAAATATATATATATATATATATATATATATATATATATATATATATATGTAAGTATGTATGTATACATACATACACACACACACATATATGTATATATATATATATGTATATGTGTGTGTGTGTGTGTGTGTGTGTGTATACATATACATATATATATATATATATGTATATATATATATGTATATATATATATATATGTATATATGTGTGTGTGTGTGTGTGTGTGTGTGTGTGTGTGTGTGTGTGTGTGTGTGTGTGTGTGTGTGTGTGTGTGTGTGTGTGTGTGTGTATGTATATGTGTATATATATATATATAGATATATATGTATATGTATGTATATGTATATATATGTGTGTGTGTGTGTGTGTGTGTGTGTGTGTGTGTGTGTATGTATAGATATATATATGTATATGTATATGTGTGTGTGTGTGTGTGTGTGTGTGTGTGTGTGTGTGTGTGTGTGTGTGTAATGTTTATGTATATGTGTGTGTGTGTGTGTATATATATATATATGAAAACAATGGATAGGAAGGAAAATAAGCAAGACACAAAGAATATGAAAGAAAAAAAATTAATAACTACACTAAATACATAGAGAAATTACCTATAGGATCAAATTAAAAGTTATTTATCCTACCATGGAATCTTGAGGTATTATTATTTCCATTTAGATTGTCTTCTCTCTGTTTGAGTGGTGAGATTGTTTATGCATTCTCTCACTTATGTTGGATGGTTCTAACTTACCAATAATAAAAGAACCTAGCAAAACAATTAACATACCATGGTGGAGTATAATATCATAACAAGAACAAATTTAAATTCATAAAAGATAATTCTCAATATAATTCATGCAATATAGGGAGGACTTGATATAAGTTCCCTTATCTCAAAGCTAAGACAATAGGAGTAATGGTTGTCGGGGTGTAATGGTTTTCATCAACACCTAAGCATAACCAACAAAATTCATTACAAATTACCCCTTTTATTGAGGATAGGAACATTTGCATGATTGCATCTTCTAGGTGATGCAGCTTAGTTTCCTATTTCCATCCTCCAGTGCATAGGTTGAAGATATGGGTTTAAAACCCAATCATCTTCATCCCAAATTATTCTACTTTGCTATAAGAGTGATATTTATGCTTCATACATATATATAGTGTCTTATATCATCTTCACTCAATAATGTTAACTCAACTAGCATCCTTAGACTGATGTTTTCATTAGGTTCTTTCTGAGGTGGAAATGTATTACCATTATTTGCATAAAAATCTTCCAAGTCATCCTAAAAGGATTATTCATCCTAATTAATTGAATGTTGATCATCTGGAATATTACCATCAAAAACATGTTAGTCCCATACTCTTAAAATTTTGATAAAGTCATATGAAAATTCTTGATCTATTTCACTCGCTTCATCTTCATCCTTGATGATGAAAGGTAGTTCTTCAACTGATTGGGATATAGATCATATATTTTTAGGATTTATAGGACATCATTTCCTTCTTGGGACACCTTAAATTAATTCAATAAATAATGGTGTAATTATTTCCCATGGTCATCTTCTTCAGTATTATCTTCTATTCTATTATTGACTTAAAATGAAGTTTACTTATAGCTATCTTCTGAAGGTAGGTTAGCTTGTATATGATATTGTTCATGAGGTTGCTCATCTTGAAGAGTTGTTCCTTCTTCCATACTATATTTAGGCTCACTTTCTTCTTCAAATGGAAAATCAAAGGCCTCTACCATGAAACCTTGATATGTCCTTGCAAATCTAGATGTCTCTACAATATTGTCTTGGTTAGGAATAATTTTAGTTGTATCCCTTTCACCTTGACATGTTTTTAAAACATTGTAATGATCATCAAAATATATATCACAAAAACTCATTTGTACATTTTGAAATGATCCATTATTTTTGTTATCATGAAACCTATTTGGAGGCCTACTAAAACTTTTAGAAGCATAGTTTACTACATATCCCCCTATATTTCCTAGTTTTTTCAACTAAAAAAAGTTAGTGCTTAGTTGTTGGACCATTCCTAATATTAAGTCATTTAATTTTTTGGTATCTTAGGCTCACAAACTAGAGCATTAGTACTAGGTATGGGCAATAGAGTTACATGATTTTGGCCATGAAGGCTAATAGTAATGTTATTTGAGAACCCTAGGTTTTGGTTAGGATATGGATGATTCAATAGTAATTGGTTCCAAACTTGATGTTAATTTAGAGTAGGTATATTCTGATTGGCATTTGGGGTGGAGTATGCTATTTGACCTTGGGGTTCTATTTGGTCATTAATGGTCATAGATTAAGCATAAGCCAATGCTAATGTATTGATTATATTTACAAGTATTTTCAAAAACATATAGGTCATGGGGTTGAAGGCATCCCTAGAAATATCTAAATCTAAATCCACATCAGGTTTATATGGGGCCATGGTCCTACTAAACATCTTTTGGAACCTAGTGTTAAAGGATTTTATGGTCTCATTAAAATCCCACTTAGTTGTGATGAACTATTTGTAAAGGGTTCATAGACTGATAATTTTTACAAATTTATTAATGAAAATTTTATTAAAGTTATTCCAACTAGTAATGTAATTCTTAGGTAGGTTGAGAAACTAATCATATGCAACATCTCTGAAAGTGAATGGGAAAAATCAACATGCTACATCTTCATAAACTATATTTAACAATCTTAAAGTATCCTTGAATGATTAAATAATCTATTTAGTAGTGACAACATTATTAAGACTGAAATAAGGCAAATACCTTTCAAGATTTTGAGGAAGATCATGTATTATACCTGGCATATTGATTGAAGAACCACATAGTGAAGCCATACTTGGAACACATGAGAACCTTGACTTAGTGAAGTTGGTTGATACCTTGAAAGTTTATGCTCACTTTTGGTAATTATAGCTTGTGACCTTGAAACCTTATTAAAAATATGATGCATCAAATTGATCTTTGTAAATTACAATGACTAAGTTTGCATGTTAAGCTGATTTTACACAAATACATGTAAATAAAGACTATGTTTAACTAAATAAGATCAAAGATACATCTATAATAATGAATGAGATGGATGTTTACATCTATAAGATCTAATAAACTCATATTTGCAAATAATTAGTCAATATTTTTACAAAATTTCTATTACTATCCTTAAACATGGGGAGTACACAAAGCACGAACTACCTTTGCATGAAAATTTATGGATATTCATAAAATATCAATCTTTGGCTAAAGGAAACCCAAAGACTGGTCTAAAACCATAAATATTGATGATATTTACATAATTGAGTAAATGATCACTCAAATATGCAAAGAATACATTAATCTTTGATCAAAACACACTAGGATTAGCAAAGATTTTGTAAATTCAAAAATATCTAACTAAAGGCCCTCCTTCTAGTGCCAGTAAATCTCCTTTTTTTGATGCCTTAATGTGTATCATAGGTACATATAATGTTTAAAAATCACTTATCCTTTTATAGTTAATAATAACTTAATGCATGAGTTGCAAGTTGTGATAATCATATTATATTTGATGGAATAGGGGCAGAACAAGTGACTATTCACAATATTTATAATGTCTGGTGGTTGGGAGCCACCATGGATAAATAATTTATTTATGCAAAATATGAAGTATTATATGCTAATTAGAGTTAATTGTGATCAATAGATAATCTAAGATGGATATTTACAATGAGACTTAAGCTAAAGTGATCTGGTTAAAAAAGGAACAAAAGGAAGGGTAGGGTAGAAAAGAAAGATGTTGTTGGTATTTGTCCTATACATTATGACAAAGTTCAAATCTCATCTAAACATGCATTTAATCAATGTATGAAGTGAATCAACTTAAGCCAGTATCATAACATTCATTAGGTAAGCTTCTAAGGAAGATATGAAATGATGTAAATAAGAACCAGGCTCATTTTAAATATTCACTCTTGAAAGCAAAAAACATTATCCCAAATGTAAAATAATTACATAAAATGAAATAATCCTAAGAACTTTCAACTAATACAACATTGGTATAAATTAGCAACTTGTCATTCAAGACACACATCCAGAATCCAGAGGAACCATTAAAATATGAAAGTGATGCCAGACAAATGAGAGAGAAACCATATAACACTTCACACAAGTAAATATGGACAAAATTTGTATAATTTCTTGTTTTTATTCATTGTTCAAAATTTATAAAGTAATTTGTCTCTAAGAACTTCCTCCATCTTTATAATTGACAATGCTCTTTTTATAATGTGAAAGAAACCATGTCAATCACTCATATCCAATCACAAAAGTACAAGTGTATAGGACATGTGTTCTTCCACAAATGTTAAAAAAATAACTAGACTTTTCTAATTGATTGATCTATAGGTACTAAGTTTCACAAGCCTCACATGCCTTTACAAATATAATATTCTACTTTCAAAATGGATAATGTTTAGATATAGGAAGAATATTCACAAGTATCTTAACTGTTGGGGTCCTTGCAATGATACAAGATCTTCATGTTTCTTTGATGTTGTTTAATGTTTCTAGCTTGACTAATTTTTCCTTTGAAGTTAGAATCATATCCATGGTTCTATTATTATCTATTATATGATTACCTTAAGAAACACTCCTCTAAGCTACCATGACATATTAAAATGCTCACTGGTGAGCCCTAGATCAAATTACCTTTGCATTACTAGGTTCATATGGTCTCCAATTTAGCACATCACAACCCACACGTGTCTAATGTGGCATCTCCATGGCATCCTTTTGGCATCTTTCTCATTCTTGTATAAAATATGACCATTGCCTTTGAAATACTAGATTTGATCTCGCACCATCTGATCCATTTACATAGAGTAATGTGGTCCATAGATCTTTATAAAATTTAGATCCAAGCATCTATCTTAAAATTGAAATTCATACAACCATAATTTGTCATTCACATAAACATCTTTGATGGATATGTGATCATTAATTTTAAGCATATCCTTGGGAATGTTTGCTAGCTTAAATTTGACATATGGGTGACTGTCATTTGGCATCTGTGTGAATGTATTTGATAGGTATATGACCATAAATTTTAAGCATGTCCCTAAGACTATTTATTATATTAAATTTGACGTTCACATGACCATCGTTTATCATCTGTGTTAATGTCTTTGATGAGTGCACGATCATCAATTTTAAGCACATTCCTAGGACTATTTTCTATCTTAAATTTGACATTGACATGACCATAATTTGACATCCACATTGATGTCTTTGATGGATGCATGGTCATCAATTTTAAACACATCTTTGTGACTATTTGTTTTCTTTCCACTTATCATTTTTGGGTTCATTCTTATTCTTATGTGTGCCACTTGGTGGTCTTGCATTTAGATCAACTGGGCCTAAGAATATGCATACCATAGATTGTGATTCAAGTAGTCAAGCATGATTGGTTCCTTATAAACAATAGTAAATATTAAAGTTAAGGTATTGGAATGATATAAAACTTAGGATAAAATATTATATTAAAGTTCCTAATTGGATAAAATGTCTAAAACATGTATTATCAGGGAATTATTTTAGGCTTTTTGTCCAAAGAAGTTGTTCTAAAGACCAATTTCATAAAAAAAATGTTAGAAGTGATTATCCCTATGAGGTCTACTTAGATTTTGATAAAATTTATGAAGGGGACATTCAAAAATTGCTAAAGGGTCATAATAAAAGTTCAAAGGGTCATTTTAGGAAACCCGAAGGGTATGTTTAAAATATCGAGGGGTCATTTTAGAAAAACTTGAAGGGTATGTCTGGAAGATAAAGTGCCCTTAAAAAAATAACAAAGGGTACTTTAAAATATATGAAGGGCATTTTCAAAAATATAAAGGGTATTTTTTGATAAAATTGCTTCGGGGAAAATGTTGCAAAATTAGTCCAACAAAGAAATGCTAAAAACATAAGTCTTGAAAGTTAGAAACATCACAAAAGGACCTCACAAATAACAAAGACATAGTGTAAAGTCTTAGCCTAAGTTTTTATAATATTAATAAATATGATAAACCTTAGGGTAAGGCTTTAGGATAAGCCTTATAACAAAGGGACCATGTGATTACTCAGATCAAGTTAGGATAAAAGGGAACAAATGGATCATGGGACACAAGATTTCTAGCCTAAGGTTTGGTTGTGTTGAAAAACATGACCAAGCCTTAGGATAAAAATTAAAATAAGTCCATGGTATGATTAATTTATTCCCACTTAAATTTAAATAAAAATCTCCTACCAAATTTGAATTAGAAGGTCAAGGTAAAACATTAGTCTAGGGTTTTAATAATTCAAATATGAATTTAATTAATCAATTAGAGACCAATGATATTAAAATATCAATTTAAAATTGAATCACAAAACCCAAAACATGTTCATTTCCAAATGGGTTCTATTAAATTTACAACCTGAAAGACAAATATCCAATGTTAGAACTTTAGATAAGGTTAATCTAGAACCATGAACAAATAAGTCAGCCAAACCATGGTGTAAATGATATTCAAATAAATAATATGTGAAAACATGATAGTGACACTCTGATCAAGTGAATTATTAATTTCAAGGTAAAAATTTACACAATTTGACACATGAGTCCCCATTTTTCAATAATGGGGGTATGTTGACCTCAACACTACCTAAAAAACCCCTTTGTCAATGAACACTTCTTACATAACCAATACTCCAAAGAGGGGCTTAGCCTTTTATAGTTCTCCCATATGTGTTAGCTTGTGGTTGAATCATGTAATATTTGATAAGTAAAATAATGATATAGCTTATAAATTAGAAAATATGGCTCTTAGGCTGATCTTTTATTACTTTAGACCTATAGATATGTTTTTTATATCAATGATATGGAAATGTGAGAAAATAAGGAATATTTTCTCACTTAAGTGCTTAATTAAGTGATTTTTAGTCTATTTTAGGTGAGGAATGAATAAGGGTTGATCTTATATTTATACCAATCCCTTTGGATAATATCTCATATTAAATCACTTAGTCCAACCTTAATAATAGATTTCATTTGCAAATTATATGACTTCAGGGAATTGGAAACTTGCATTGACATAGGCATCTGAGTAAGACACAAGTGTACAAGTAGTTTGAAAACAAGTATAGGTCCAAAACTTGTAGTTATGAAAGATAAACAATTTTATAGCATTATGGGCAAGATAAAAGGCCTAAATCATTAAAATAACATTGATAAAACTAAGAGATAAGAAATTAGGCATAAAGAGATAGTGTATGTGATATTTTGGCAATGGGAAAGGTCTATAAGCTAAAGGTACATCCATGATATGTATTTTCTAGGTGTACAATATTGAGGTGCTATATAATTTATAAATAGTGTCTACACATACTAGTCTTTAGATATATGTGTTACCAGAAAATGTTAAGTACCTAGCATATCAAGTATGCTATGAAAGATATAAGTATGGAGAAATCATGTGTAAATACATAATCTCAAACATGATAATATAAAGTGACCATATAATGATATAACTTGGATGTATCATGATCAAATAAGCACATGCCCCTAATGTCCACATTACATGAGTAGAGGTAAGTCCTAACATATGAAAGATCATATATCATGTAATTGTGTATGCTTATATCACACTCAAAATATGTGTTAAACACATGTATATACAAAGAAATGATATATTATCCACTAACATAGAACTAACAACATACATGCCAAGGATATAATAGAACATGTAATGTTTAAAATAGTTTTGAATTTTTGAAGTTTTTAAATTTGTTTAGAATATGTGAAAGGAAAAATACTACCCTATGATCTCATCCAAAGGATTCTCATAAATATCTCCCCATTATTAAACTAGTGAAATAAACTGATGGTACTACCAAGGAGCATGTATAGGTGCAATATCTATCATTGTAGAATATCTGCTACTATACGTATATATAATAGGACTATATGGTCATGAATAAAAAATAAGAGTGTTGATTTTTGGAACCCATCACTAAATGGTTTTTGGTTTATTTGAAATAAAAATAAAAGGAACATGTGTAGGTGTGTTGGATATTTGAAGATGGTGTGTAGTAGATTAGGATTTTGTGTAACCCACTGTAGATCTCTTATGAAATGGTTACTCAAGTACTAGCCACCATGTAAAAGGGATTACTTTTTGCTTACCCTTTTATGGAAGATTAAGCTTATTAGGTTTGATAATTAATTACATTGGTATAAATTTAGTTTTCTTAAGAAGATGTTCATATGGAATTATGGAAACTATAATGACCTGATTGGCAGAATGTATTTAACACACCCATGCACTATAAAAGGTACTATTCATAGTTTATGTATCCAAGGCCATATTAATAACATATCAAATACACCCATGGAATGTATAATTGAGAAGGTAATAATCACATGTGTGGGACCCACCTATAAAGTTAAGTCAATCTCACCAAATACCTATTTTGAAGTCCCATCAAATTATCTAATTGATTTAGCCTAAGTATGTAAATCATGATTTGTATAACATAAATGTGTACGTAATGTCATGGTAAAAATGTTTTTTATTTCACCATTATCAATCATAACTCTGTGTATATGCTAATGATCAAGGCATGCTCTAATGAATAAGGAATGAAGATCTGAATCATCATCCCTAATATCACTTTCATCAAAATTAATAGATGGTATTTAAACCATGGGTGTATGTCATGTATATGTACCTATAATCCCATATAATGGGTGAATATAATGTGATGGAGGTGGATGTGAATTATATGCCATTTGTACTTTTAGATCTTTCTAAGAATGGTCTTACAAAGTGTTGTTAAATATTTTATGTTTGTGGTGATCACCATGTTGTGAACCTTATTCCTTTGGAGAATCATAAAATATAATATTTAATTCATCAATAAGGTATTGAATCTTATGTTTCAAGGTAAAACATATGTTCATAGAATGCATAGGTCCTTGGTCTTAGTCACAATAAGAATTCACATCATACCTTTTGGGTAGGAGTCTACTCATATCAGCCTCTATAGCATGAGGTAGAGATATAAGGTGACACTCTACAATCCACAAGATTAATGAAGTAGAAGGCTTAGGTAATCATGTAAACTATCTCCATGGTTAATTATATAAGATAAGCTGATTAGGTTATTGTGACACTACATTAACCTTGTTAGTTATTTCCTTTTTAAGCTAATGAGGTTTTACTCTAGTTTGATAGTAAACTTGGTAGTATATGTATATATAATTAGTGTGTTTTCTACATAATTAAGCTTGTTCAATGAGATATGTTTCATTTCAATAAAATAAATAATTTATCATAAGTCATAAAAATATTATAACTTTTTGAAAATAATATACTCATGTAAAGGAGAAAATAAAATTTAATTGAAAATGTCTTGAAGTTCTTTATCTACCATAGGATTGGTCATTTTAGCTAACATTATCTTATACCTCAAGACATATTCATTGATATGTTCATTGTTTCCTTGTTTAATTTTTGAAATTTGAGCATAGGAAACCTATTTAGTGATGCTAATAGATAAGTATACTAGAAAATAATTTGTAAGAGGTTTGAATGCATTTACTTATTGAGTTAGAAAATCATAAAACCACCTCAAAGTATAGTATGTTAATCTCCTTGGAAATAATCTGGTCAAAATTTTATCATTAAGGAATAATCAAGGCATGCTACATAAAAATATCGAAGATGTTGTTTAGGATCACCCTTTCCATTATAAAATGTAAACTTTGGTAAAAATTTTAACAATTTTAGGAATAATTGTGTATTATTCCTAATTTATTTAAAGGGTATGATTAGTAAAATCAATAAATAAATATACAATAATTAATATTTTGATTTGTGTAAATTAATTTTAATTCAAACATTTTTAAAAATAGTAATAAGGAGAAAAAAACTTATCTAGAAATTGATTGATCTGACTAAGATAGAGGTTGGAATTCACTATACAAGACTGAGACACTACTATAAACTAAGATCTGAACTTCATTTTTTGATTGGATAGGAGTGAAAAAACTAGATATTAGTGGAATTGGAACTAAAATCCACCTCTTCCCCTATTATACTAAGATCTAACCTTTATGGGTTTTGTTCACTATGTTTGTGTGACCCTATCTATGAAGTTTTGATAGCTAGGAATTTGTATGTCTCCTTATAGAGAAGATTTTTTATTCAAACCCTATCTTATATTATGCTTTGACCAATTTTGAGAAAGGGGGGAGGGGGGGGTTAGTGTGTGTAAGATGTACTAGATGTGTTTCACACTCTTGTGTGGGCATGCTACCTACATACCAATACTCTGAAGAGGGATCAAGACCTATGTAGTTATCCCACTTGATGTGCTTTATGTAATTGTGTATATAAATATGCAAAATATTAAACTAGATGTGCTTGAGGTGTCTAGGGATTTTTGTAAGTATTTTAATGATCTTGTAAGAGTGTTGGCTAGCTATATGCAAAGAATAGGGAAGATTGCTTGAGTAGTCTTACCTGAATTTTTGCTTTCTTAGTGATATTTTCCAACCCTTTCCAAATGATTTTTGAATGGGATTTTATAGGGATATGTTGATCATGGGTTGAATATGATCATGTTAGGATGACAAGGATATATATGGGAAATTATAATAAATTTGTTGTTGGGGCTAGAAATAGACTTGGACAACATCATCGAAAGCATACAAGAGTGACACTAGCACTATAGTCCTAATATGGTGCTATTGTCTTGAGCATAAAAAACTTGGGGGGATGGATCTATCATTGAAGGAGGGGTCTAGATCAGATAGAATCAAGTATGGAAGGCTATGAGGGTCATGAGGGCAAGCAAGAGGGACCTATGGGTTGGGTGTCATAAGCCACACTCAAGTTACCAATTTTTACATTTTATATGACAACATTTCCCCCCCATTTATTCTAGTGATGAAATAAATAACAATATTAAGATAAAATAAAAAATAGAAAGTTTACCTAAACCTATCTACAAGGGTGAAGATCATGAAGTTGTGTGATATTGGGTGTGCCTAGAGAGAGCATGCTATAAAGTGCAAGTCTGTTATGCTATTGAGTGGTGATGAGTAATGATAAATATAAACTAAAACAAGATTAATATCCTATTATTTCCCTAAGAGTGGCTAAAGAATGAAAATTATAGACTTTTTGCTCCATCATCACCCACTAAATGAAGGTAGGTGGTCATTTATGTGTTGATCGATGTTTGGACTATGTGTCTGATCCCTTTGAATAGGTGGCTAAAGACTACAAAGGCTAGCTAGTATTTTAGATCTATCATTACTTATTGAGTGAATCTCAATGATCATGTGTGTATTTATTGATGTTTTAATAGTTTGTCCAATCCATCTGAATAGGTGGCTCAATAATATAAAGTCTAGTTAGTCCTTTGGCTCCATCATTTCCTTATGAAGTGAAGCTATGAAATGATACTGGTATGAAATGTATATCATATGAGATGGATCTTGAATCCCATGAATTTACTATGATCTAAAAATATTATCATGGATAGATAAATGTATGATAAAAACTAGGCCACTCTTGGTCACTTCAAAAGATGGAGATTAGGCTTGTATGAAAGCCACTCTAAACTGGTGTACTAGGATTGTATGAAAGCCACTTGGGAACTCAGGAATGTAGAAGTTAGGATTTTATGAAATCCATTCCAAAATTATTCCAACCATCTACAAATGGAATAAGGCACATAACTACTAAGCATGCTTGGGTGATACTAAACTTAGAAAGAAAAGAAAACAAATGTGCCATGCACATTACCCCCAATCATTGGTATCTCAAAGATAGATTCTGATCTATAAGTTATATCAACTACCATATCTAAAATTGGAAGTGAGATCCATCATGCCATGCATGAATCCCCCTATATCTGGATTCTCTGAGTGAAAGTATACTGAAAACTACTAATTTTGAACTTTTTTGGTTGTGTAAAACTATAGTTGAACCTAAATTTTTGCCTATTTATAGAAAGTCTAGTTTTTATGTTATTTAGATAGGATCACCAAAAGTGTGAAATAGTGGTACTAAAGTTGTTATCCAAGTTGGGTGTTATTGTCTAGGTCCAAATCTGGTAAGTATTCTAGATTCTTGACTATTTGCCTAGTCTATTCTGACTAGTTTGATGTCTAGTTGTTGTTTTAGGTGTTTTGAAAACTATTGATTCAACCATTAGGAGCTTTGATCTTAGAGATAAAACCCTTGTTTATTGCCCCATATTTTGATGGTAGGAATGAAGACCCTATAATGACCACCCTCAAAAGAAATATCCCTACAATTGTTTTATGTTACAAAGATACATGATATAACAATGATAATCAATAAGATATCACAAGATACAACATAATTTGTATTGAGATATTGTTAGATCGAGAAGAGTATGCCTAGATGGATATAAAAATATAATAACATGTGTAATGTATTGATCCAAAACTTGAAAATCTTTGGTTTAAATAAAATTTAAGAAACAAGAACAAAACAATTCAAATAATGCTATCTCTGAGAAGATATGTTTTATTGATCAAATTTGTAGACCCAAATATATGCTTATCTCTGAGAAGAGATGTTTGCCTTCCATTTCAAGTTACATCTTCATTTATACATGTTTTGAAGGTGTGGGGAGGATGTGTAAGGTCGCCAATCTCAAGGGAAATGAATTGGTTTGACTTCCATGATTTACAACAATACAAAATTTGAGGAATTACTATTTTTTGAAACTTACTATTTTTAGACTGCACTACTAAAATTGAAATTTGGGACACTTCCATTAGGTTTTAGGGGGTAAAACTTCATTTATCAGAGCTCAATTCCATCTCATGATGTTCCCCTCATTATTATCTTTCCACGGTTCAAAAGCTGAGTCAATTGGAGCTATGGTGCAAAAGTTATGGCTCTTAGAAGTTTTGTCATCAATTGGGGTGGACCCATCACTTGAATTGTCATCTAAATTGTTGCCCAGATCATGTATTGAATGGGAAATGAAAGTTTGATTATCTATTAGTTGGAGGGATGAAGCATGATGTCCATCATGGCATCCAAGAAAGAAAATTAAATGCATGATGTGAATCATGGCATTACAAACAATGAGAATCAAACAAGCAATAAGCACACAAGGCAAAAAACAAGAAACATACAAGGGTGACCAAGGAGCCAGGCAAATAAGGCACATGGACACATGTCACTCAAACTAGAAATTAAGTATACAAGGCATATTCAAATGATGCATACACACATAATTTTAAATAATCAAGGGTTGGCATGAGGGCCAAATCACATAGAAGATTACAAACAAGAGACATTGGTAAATGTCTAAAGGCACACACATGAATAGAATCAAATGACATTGGAAAATGTCTTAAAGTATATATAGGAGACAAAATATGATCTAAGAAATGTAACCAATCTAGATATGCTACACAAGAAAGTAAAGCATGTAATTACTAGAAATACAATCACATCTAACTAATTAAAGAAAGAGGGAAAGTATGCAAGATATGTTAGTACAAGACTAGGTATATGCTAAGAAATACACAAGTGCTATATACTAGTGAGTGTCAATAGAGTAATATATGTAAGATAGTAAGTAATGTACATCAACATGATAACTAGAGTGTGTGGTATAGGTATGACATAACCTAGATGGTGTAGTCATAAAGAAGATGCCCCCAATGGGTATGTATATCTATGTATGTTTCAATGTAGAATCAGGATGCCCCCTCAATGTGTATAGTGAAGCAATCAAAGAGTTGGAAGTTACTTCACACACTTAAAAGAAGATCAAGTGAAGCATGGTAATGTAGATAAATCAACAAATAATGGAGTATAATAGAAAATGTAAGTCTAGCATGATAGAAATGCAAAGCATGGATGATGCATATTTTCAAAATATTTTTGGTATTTTTGAATTATTTGATATTTTTGTATTTTGAAATATGTGAATATTTTTGGTATTTTGGAATTTTGTATTATTTTTTAAATTTTGAGCCATGTACAATCAATCATAAAAAATTATGTAGAGGTAAGTGAGGAAAATATGATACTAACTAATGAGTCTCATGGGAGACTCCCTATCATGGTGTTCTATATCAAAGAGAGGAATTGTGTGTGATCATGAAGAATGATGGAAATGCTAAGATTGTGGCTCTAATATCTATATATATATATATATATATATATATATATATATATATATATATATATATATATATATATATATATATATATATATATATGTTGTAAATGATTTGAAATAATTGAATTAGAAACCAAATGTGGGGTCATATTGTAACTCTAAGAAGTGGATGTAGCTATGGGGATCTGAGGGACCCATTTGGTAGTAGGATAATCTCTCTAAACATATGCTCTATGAGTAGATGTATGAAATCTCAATGATATTGCTATGGGTGTGAACATTATAGATGGAAGATATCTAGAATCCTAAAGCTATGAAGGTGTATGAAATCTCTATGTTAGTGATGGATGCCTCAACTATGTCTAAATCAGAATTGGAGGAGGAACTATAACTGGTGGCAAAATTGAAACCAGTGTAAAAATTGAAATTGGTGATTGTAAAGTAGAAGATGACTCTTAAGTGGGGAGTGGTAACTCATATGTAACTCCACCAAATTTAACAACCTACTTAATGTGAATGAATTTCATGTATATTTAAACTATAGAATGTACTACTCAAAGTTTTTCGATCCATGGTTAACCAAGTAACATATCAAAAACTCCTTCACTAAGAACTATAGTGAATGATGTGGCCACATGTGTTGGGTGATCTATAAACACCACTGATAAACTCAAAGTGAAATTTTAAAAGTATGAATTCTGAATTTCTCAACTTATAAGATGTTGGAATGATTAAAAACTGATGAAAATCTGATCTAAATCAAGTTTTAAGACTGAAATAAAGGTGAATTGATAGATCACATTAATTATCGATTGAAACCATCAAAATTTACTAAATTCTTGATTTTATCCAATTTCCCATAAATGATTAATTTTTTCATTCTAATTAAAATATGAATTATAATCTACAAATTAACTAAAAATGAAATGCAAAACTGAATTCAAAGATCAAAACACAAAAATTATTTATGGGGTTCAGAATTCCTACGTCCTCGGGTTCTTATCGAACTGATCCATTAATGTTGCTAAATTTTCAAGCCAAAATAATACTCTACAATCAACAAAATAGTTCTACTCTCTATAAAAATAGTGTTTCAAATCTTCAAAAGACCTTGGCTGACTCAGCACGTCCTTCACCTTCCTAAATCACACGCAGAGGCTTCTCCAAATTGAAATTAGCAAATTATGTAGCTCAAAATGACATCACCAATTCTCCAAAATGTGTAAATAAATATACTTCATAGAGCATATCAAAATTCTAAACAAGTTTGTAGTTTACTTTGAGCTCTAATTTGGCCTCTAAGGGCTCCAAAATGACCAAATACTGTAAGCGGGTCTATAATCTCCAATACATAATTGGCCAGAAGCTTACCTTTAAATACAAGTTTGCTCCTTTCAAACCACTTAGAAGTCCATGGCATAGGTGGTCAGAGCTTATACCTTTTACTTGGTAGGTCTATGGTTCAAGTCTTTGACCTACCTTTTTGGGCGCTTAGACTATCCATTTGTCCCACATGCAACGAATTGGGGATAGGATTAGGCTTTAAAAAGCCTTTGGCTGCCCACTTATGACGTGGCTTTGGCCACATAAGAGTCTTTTTAATTTCAGGCTTGGGCTTAGGCCTGCAGACTCACCAAAGAGCTTAGCTCCCATGTGACTTGGCCGTAGTTCTATCCTGCTCCCTCAGGTTCACCACCTTGCTTGTTCTCACCACCTTGCTTGATCTTCATGGCAATGAATTATCCTTTGAACTTGCCATATGGCTCGATCAATGAGCTTATCTCATGCTTAGACACTTAAATCCACTTGGAATAAATAGTGATGTGGCATGTTAATGATGTGGCATGTCATCGAACCATTTTTTAAAAACTTTTCAATCTACCATGTGTCAACTTCTGATAGGTCTGAATGTCGAAACAACATCAAAACACGTGCCACATGTAGAAAGTGATAGTTTTTGACCAACTTCAAATGGTCATAACAAGATCTCCCAAACTCATATTTACATTCCAAAAAATGCACTAGAAAGCTTTCAAAGAGCTCTATAGTGTGCCACCACTGAAACTCTAAATTGGAACCATTATCAGAACCCAATTTCTAATCATTGGGATAACTTTTGAATGAAGTATGATCTCACCCAATGAAATTTGTATGTGCCCACCAAATCTATTGATAACTATGTTTATCAGTGTAATATCCTACTCTGAATATCCCAAATGTTGTAGTAATGTCATAGTGTACATGTTCACACTAGATCCATTATCTATGAGAACACTATGAATAGGATGATTATGAATGTAAGCTTTGATAAATAGTGCATGATAATATGTATCATCCTTGATGTTCTCCTACTTTGAGAAGGAGATGGAAGGTCTACCTAGAACTCTAGAATTTTATACACCAATCATGTTAATAAAATGATGTGTCTTATTTTAAGGTGCCCTATATGTGTTTGATGGGGGATGTGCATGATATGCATAATGAACCCCTAATGTATCCCATATATATTGTTTAGAATTTTGTGGAAAGGTATCTAAGAATATTTTCAAAGATTTATCCTATGTTTGCTTTGCCTAAGGAGGCTTAATTGAAAATCCAAGATCAATATGATTTCCATCTATCAAATCTTATATCTTATGTCTCAAACTGATGCATCTATTTTTTGTATGTCCTGGTGCCTTGTGAAAGTCATAAAATTCATGTTTATCATATCCCATTAGAAGAGGATTTTTTGGGTCAACTTCCCTAATATGAGGGAGAGATATGACGTTACATTACAATATTTTCTATAAAACTCTAGCTGGAGAAATTGGTAGATTGGTGAAGGTTCATTGAGGAGGTGCAGATAAAACCACTCACTGAGGGGGCTCTAAATCCACATTAACTATAGGTTAATTTTGACTCTTGTTATTATTGACCTTTACTATGTATGGGACTTTATTTTTACTCTTGTTTGTTATGTTTGGGATACTTATGTACTTGAGTTTGCCCATTAAAATTAACTTGACTTCTCTTTCCTTTAACATGTGACATAATTCAGTGAAAGAAGAGAATATTTTGAACATAATTGATTCATGTAAATCTAGTATAAGACTCTATTTGAATAGATATTGTAACTCTTGATCATCCATGGGGCTAGTAATATTAGCCAAAATAATATTATATCAAAGAACATAATATGTGAGATGCTCATTTGACCTTTATTTCTATTGTCTAACTTGAGCATATAAAACCTTATCATTAATGTTAATGCTAAAATGAGTTAGGAACATGTCGACTAAAGGATTGAATGCATTGACCGATTGATTTGGTAGACTATAGAACCATTGTAAAGCTTAATCCTTTAGGCTCTATGGAAATAGTTTGGTAAGTAGGTAATCATTTGATACATAGTCCAAGCATGATATGTGAAAGTATCTCAGATTTGTATTTGTATCACACTTACCATCATATAGACTAAGCCTGGGTTGAAAAAAACCCTATGGCAAAGGTGTAAAAGCAATGTGACATGCCAATGGTATATGTAGTAGAGTAGAAGAATCCAAAGCCTGTATAGGTATAGAGGAACCTTGCTCAAGATGTATCACCTACGATTGAAGATATTTTATCTCTTACACAAGGGCTACCACATTAGGAGACAAAGATGTACTAGATATAGTTGGTGGCATAAAGGTAGGCTGGGCTATTATAGAAGGTTGTTGAGACATAGTTTCTCTTGTAGTGTCATTTGTAACTTGTTGCTCTATAGTTTGAGAAGATTGGCCAATGTTCACTCTTTATTGTTCTTCTTGTAGTATTTTAAGCATGTCAAGGTGTTTATTTAAAAGTTCTTGAAGTTCCATTTTATCAGTTTCATCAAAATTGGTATATTGGGCAATTGGTAAAGTAGGAAAACAAGTTGAAATTTGATTGAATTTTTTGTAAAGATTTGAAATAGGCAAAGTGTGATATAAAGAAAATACTGAATATAGGAAATTTAAATTCCTAAAAATAATTAATTGTAAATTTCATAAAAAGGATACGAAACTCACAAACATGTAAAACTAGGACATGAAAATAGGGTTTGAAAAATTATTATTTTAACAATTTACTATGAAAATTTGAAAATAAAAGTGTTTTCTTTAATTATATATGCAAGTAAAAAGTTTGAAATTCATTGGAAAATTAGTGATTTAATATGACCTACTAGGTGCAACTAGGGTTTTGGAAAATAAATGTTTTTAAAAATTACTATTGAATTTTTAAACTTCAATGGATTTTTTAATTTAAATATGCTAGTGAAAATTCAAAAAATGATTGGAAAAATATAGGAAAAATAGGGTTTGTGCATAAAAAGGATATGAAGCTCACAAACATGTAAAACTAGGACATGAAAATAGGGTTTGAAAAATTATTATTTTAACAATTTACTATGAAAATTTGAAATTAAAAGTGTTTTTTTTAATTATATATGCAAGTAAAAAGTTAGAAATTCATTGGAAAATTAGTGATTTAATAGGACCTATTAGATGAGAATAGGGTTTTGGAAAATAAATGTTTTTGAAAATTACTATTGAATTTTTAAACTTGAATGGATTTTTTTATTTAAATATGCTAGTGAAAATTCAAAAAATGATTGGAAAAATATAGGAAAAATACTGGGACCTAGTATGGGTAACTAGGGTTTAAAAGAAAATTATTTATAAAATTAATATGAAATTTTAAAATTTAATGCAGATTTTTTATTTTATTATGTAGGTAAAAAATCATAAAAATACATGAAAAATTAGTAAGAAAATTACCCTAGGGTTTCTAGTGTTTTTATGTGCAAATGAAGTAAGGTTCAATTTTTGGAATATTGGTGTATTATTACTAATTTAGTTAAATACTCTGAGTATTAAAATTTGTAAATAAATATACAATAATTAAGCTACTAGTTTTTGTAAATTAATTTCAATTTAAACTTTTCTACAAATAGTAATAAAGAGAAGAAAATAAAACTTAGTTAGAAATTGATTGATCTGACTAAGATAGAGGTTAGAATTCACTATGCAGGACTGAGACACTAGCATAAGCTAAGATCTTAATTTAATTTTGTGATTATATAGGGGTGTTTAAACTATATATTAGTATCATTGGTGCTATATTCCACCTCTGCCACTATTGTCCTGAAGATCTGAGCTTTTTGGTGTTTGTTTGTTATGTCTCTGTGACCCCGTCTATGATGTTTTGATAGTTGGAAGTGTATATATCTCCTTATAGAGTAGAATATTTATTTTAACCATATAATCCATTATTTTTTAAATAATTTTGAGAAATAGGGGGGGTTAGTGTGTGTAAGATTCACTAGACATGCTTCACACCTCATGTGTGGGCATGTTACCTACATACCAATACTCTAAAGAGGGATCAAGCCACATGTAGTTCTCCCACTTGATGTGATTTATGAAATTATGTATATAAAGATGTATAATTATAAATTGGATGTGCTTGAGGTGGATATGGATTGGTGTAAGGATTTGAATAAGCTTTTAAGAGTGTTGGCTGGCTATATGCAGAGAATAGGGAAGATTATGCGAGTAGTATTTATTTTATTCTTTCTTAGTGATATTTTCCAGCCCTTTCTAGATTATATTTGAATGGTATTTTATAGGGATCTATTAGTCATGGGTTGAATATGCTTGTGTTAAGTCAATAAGGATAAGGATAGGAAACTAGAAGAAATTGATCATTGGGGCTAGAAATAGACTTGGAAAATAACATTGAAAATAGATAAGAGTGGCATTGGAATTATAGTCCTAGTGTGGCACTATTATCCTAAGTATATGGGACCTAAGGCAATGGATTTTTCATGGAAAGAGGGGTCTAGCTCAACTAGGATGAAGTCTAGAAGGCTACAGATGACTGGGAATCAGTGAAAAGATGCCTATGAGGGTCATGAGAGAAAGCAAGAGGGACCTATGGGTTGGGTGTCACAATCCATGCTCAAGTTACCAATGTTTACATTTTATATGACTACAATACAATAAAACTAGTTTTTAAAAGGTGAAACGCAATAAAATTATGCAACACCTATTTTGAATCAATAACATTAGGTGATATCATAGAGTTTTGTTCAATATTTTAAAACTTAGTTTTCAAAAGTTTTATTATTTTGACAAGATATGGTACCTCTTGTTATTTAAGGTTGAATATTTGAGAATTAACCAAAGGATATTTACCCATAGTCTGAATAGATGTAGGCATTAAAATTGACAATTTGGTTGAAGTATTAAAGTTTTCCATGTGAGATGTAAAAAAGTAGTTTCAAGAAACAAAGTTGGAATACATATCTAATGCCCCCATTAGAAGAACGAAGAGGATGTTCTCAATGGGAGGGTTGTTGGTATATGGGTATGACCCATAACTCTAATAACATGATCAATAGATAGACCAACTTGTTCATATATGATTTTTGAGTTTTTTATCTTATAATATGTTTATTTATGATTTCATCAAGATTTTTATGTTTTTTATGAATATGCTCATGAAATAATGTGATTTATTGTAATTTCTCATGATCTATTTTATCATGTTCATTGATTTCATTATACTAATGGTTTTTATTATTGTAATATTATTCTATGATAACCTCATCAACATGTTTTTGATTATCAATATTTGTGTCATCATGGGAGATATATTTTGGCCCCTCATTAGTTTGAGACATATTAGGTGGTAGGATAGGAAGCTTAATGTGATAAATATTCATACCTACTAATATATTACTATGCCTAGGTTACATGAAAAACAATATAAGTAATAAATGTAAAAGTACAACAATCTGAAACATTGGCTAATTGAAAACCCTATAAATTAGGGAAAAAATACATTCATATAGATTGGGTTCACCAAATGTTTAACCCTAAAATATATATTTAGTGTAATCTAAGGTTAAATGGGTAGACATAGCCTAGGGTAAAATGATTGTAGACTATCTCTAAAGAATTCCAATTAATTAAAAAACTTAGATAAACATATAATGAATTTACTATGCTTAGTTATGCTAAAAATAGAAAGTATAGTTATGCTAAATATTCTAATGATAATTAAAACAAGATACTTATTTGGTTATGATAATAAGGATATATATATGGAATAGGTAGAAAGTATATTGGATATATATTATAGATTAGTCACCTAATTTTGTAAATTATACCTATAAGTTATAAACACTTGCATCGACCTAGGGTGATTGCACTACCTTCTGTTTGGATAAGACATAGGTATCTAGTATATAATACATATTAAAATTATATGTGACCACATGGATACTTATAGGTTATGTGTAACCTTTACTATGGTGGATTAATATTTGGGACATGGACTATCACTTCTTATCAAATGAGAAAACCCTAGTTCTTCATCTTCATAGTGGTTATGACAAAAATGGTAAAATGGACACACAACATTGAGCTACCTATTATCTACTCAGACTTTCACCCTTGTGAATGTTATTAAAGAATTACTTGTTTGGAGTAACATGGATACAATACTAGGATATGTTTGGCCTAATAGGTGGATTAAATCTCTAGATTATAAGGGCTAACTTCCCTTGATGTATCGGTTAGGCTCTCTACACTACACTAATAGCTTATAAGGAAAAAAATGAGTATAAACTAAAAGAAAACCTATCTAACTAAGGTGATATACCAAAATATTTCCTTCAATTTAGTATCATGCATTAATAAGGTAATTCAAACATGAACCTGATTGCACTTCTCAAATGAAGAGTCTCCAAACATCAATATTTCACATATAGGTCACTAGTTTGATGCATTATCTAAGGTTGTTGATCATGAGGTCTATAAAGGACACTAATGATGGATTACACTTGCCATACATATAAGGATGTTAAAACACACTATGTAACCTATAAGGATGATAACCCACTTTCAAATAGGTAAATATAAGAGGACAAATGTGAGGAATCATTCACTATAACTAACATTCATCTATAAACCATAATCATACACTTATCACAAGCATTGATGAGGCAAAAATTGAGTCTTATTTAGTTTATAGAGATAATTAAAAGTGTTTTTATGAGTAAGTATCTGACACAAATTAGGTTAAATATCATTACAACATGTAGAAACTAGGCATACTTAAATAAAAAATGAGAAAGGAGAGAGAGAGAGAGATAAAAGCCTAAAAAAAAGGGATGACTCATCCACCTACTTTTCCTCCAAATATAACATAGTAATTCCTAGATTATCTCTTTATTATATTCTTAATAATGGTGTAGGAGTTAGATATGGACTTTTTTTTAAGGATTGAAGAAGTCTTGAGCATTGATTGTTCTTTTTTGACCCATTGGAGTTCTTATATCTTTGATCACATTCCCTATATCCTTGCTTGCATGTCCTCCTTGATGAATAAGTCTTATTACATGAAAATAGGTCTTAAATTATTCATAAATTATTCAATTTAATTATTATACTCGTCCATTTATGATGTATCTACACCTTACTTGGGCTGTTATAAGCCTCTTTGAAGATCCTTTGACTTTATCTCCTTGACCTGGCATAGGAGAGGAAAAGGTCTCATCAAAGGTAGTTGATGACTCTTTCAATCCTTTGAAATTTTATAAAAACAAATCTATTGACTTGTTATCTCCCTCAAAGTTTCATATTAGATGATAATAAACCTTGATTAGCATGTTGAATAACTCCTCTATATTGACTTGATTGTTTGATCACTTCAATTACTACTATTGCAATATTTCATAGAAGGTGAGAAAACTTTATTTTGTCTTAAATAAGATTTTTTACTCCGTGTATGGGCTCTAAAAATGACATAATATGTATAAAAATACATGTGGATTGATTTTGCACCTTTACCTTGCTTTTTTCTCAACTCTTTGTATCCCTCAAAATAGTTAAACCTCATTGTGTGGAGGAATATATGGATTATATTAGATAAATGAAGAATTATTTTAGGACCCAATACACCCTTACATATCCATTCCAAGTTTCAAGACCTAAATCTGAGTGGAAGTGAATTTTTGGCTCATTTTCTCTCTCTAATTATGCCTCCTTGCCTAAAAATTGAGATTTTGATCCACAGGCCTCCCACACACATGAAAATACCAAGAATTTTTTTTTTCACTTTATACATGATAATAAAATACTTCATACTAATTTTGGGCTTATATAACCTTGTGTAGGTAGGCAAACAAGGAAGTGGCCAAAAAATTAGCCCTTCCTCAAGCTTGTTTTGGACTACCTTGAAAAATCAAGTTTACTTGAGCACTTACAGGGTAGATTGTATGGGTTTTTTACTATAATAGGTAAAATACATTCAAAATCATCCTCCCAAATCATTTTCACCTATCCATGATCTCAAAAACCTTGTTTGGAGTCAAAAAACTCATAAAAGTATAATTTTAATGCATCTATATAGTTGCAGGTATAGGATAGTGTCATGGTAAGAATATACTTGGAGTATATAACAATGTTTAGGAGGTTTTATAATCATTAAAATTTATTTCATGTGATTTTGAAGTCAATTTTTTGAAACTAGTCAAAATTGGTCTTCTAGATAGACTGTGAGTGCCTTATCATCTTAATAATGATTCATAAAGTACAAAGGGTTAAACCAAAAACTAACATGTAGAATTTTTTTTATGGATAAATACATAACATCCTATATTTTATTTATTTTCCATGAAAAAAATCATGAAATATATGAGCATAAGAAGACAACCTTTGACTGGCAGAGTATGCATTCTAAGAGGTTGAGGAAGAAACATACATGAAAATGCAACTTATTGAGATTGAAAATGAGTGTTACCACCTCAAGAAGGTATAAAACATCCTTTATGACCATATCCAATTATATTTTTAATCGTCTGATCTTTTATTCCTACTATTTCATCCATGACTCATTATAGTGTTATTAAACAAATCATTGTTAGTGTTTTAATATTTTTGGGAATAATGGGGGTTTTATTCCTATTTAATAAATAGGTATAAGTAGGTAAAAGTATTAAATAATATTCATAATTATGGATAATTATTTTTTAAATTTAATTACAATTTGAACTTTCTAAAAATAGTAAGATAGCAAGGACAAATGTAAGCTTATTTTATGCTATCTTATCTAAGATAGGGTTTGAGAATTCAGGTACAAGACTGAGACAATGTTGAAAATAGGTCCCTAAACTTCATTTTTTGATTGGATAGGACACCAAAAGTGGGAAATCATGTTGTTTAGTGTTGTAATCCTTTTTGGTGCTTTTGTGTCAGTGATATGAGTTTTTTGGGTTTAGTGAAATATCAAAGCCCAAAATTCTATAGAGCTCGTAGTGCATCTATTTTAATATTCAAAATCTCTAAGAGATATTTGTGCTTAAACGTGAAAATAAATTTGGGAAAGAGAGAAAAGGGGTTTATGTGTAAAATATATGATGTACACACTTAACACCTTGTGTATGAGTACATTGCCTACATATCAATACTCTAAGGATAAATCAAGATAATGTAGTTCTCCCATTAAAGTTCTTAGTGCAATTGTGTATGAAAATTCAGCTAGATGTGAAAATGGCTATACTTTATATGTATAGGGATTGGTTTAAGGGTTTGAAAATGCTTGGAATAATATTGGAAGGTTGTATGCAAAGAATAGGAAAAAGTTCTTGAGTGTACTTGGTTATATTCTTGGTTCTCTCTTGTAAATGAGTGTCAACCCTTTTAAATGGACTTTGAACATAATTTTATAGGGTATTTAATGATCTTGGGTTAAATTAATTTGTATTATGTTTACATGAATTAGAATAATCATCCAGGAGAAAATGACCATTTGAAACAAATTTGCATTTGGACAACAACACTAGAAACATAACACCCTAGGTTTTAACACTCCTATCCAAGTTAGGCACTATTATCTAGAAGGAATGAGAACTAGGGGGATAGATCTGGGCTTCAAAGATTTTCCTATGTCTATAAGGTTTATGTTGAGAGGGTTGTGGATGATTGAGAATTGGTGAAAGAAAATCCTATAAGGGTTGTGCAAGAAAATAGGAGGACCTATGGATTAGGTGTCATTAGCTACACTAAAGTAACCAAATTTACATGTTACATGAATACATTTACACCCCCCCCCCACTTTATTATAGTGATGTAATAAAGTTAAATACTAGGATAAAGGATAAAATTGAAAGGGTACCTAAACTTACCTACAAAGGTGAAGCCCATGAAGCTTGTGTGATGCTGAGTAATGTTGGATAGTGCATAAAAAGCACAATGTGCAAGTGTGAATCTGTGAAATTGACAAAGAGTAGATTATTTCTTATTATATGTGATATAAAACAAGAAAATAAAAAATTTGAGTAAAATAAAAAGGAAGAAAAAGGAATGAATACACCTCTCTAGGTACATGAACCAATACAGAACCTACTATGATCTTGAGCAAGATAGAGTAATGTTAGACTATGTTAGATGATTTTGTACCAAAATTTATGACATGAATGGATTTGAGTGATCAATTACCTAGAAAGTGGCTCAATAATTCATAGGTAATCCTTTTAGATCCATCATTGCCTATTGAGTGAAGCTAGATGATCATTGATGTGTCAATTGATGTTTGGATTGTGTGTCCAATCCTTCTAAATAGGTGGATCAAAAATACAAAGGCTAATTAGACCTTTGGCTCCATTTTTTCCCCATGAAGTGAAGCTATGAAGTGATGCCAATATATAATATATGTCATATGAGATGTCTCATGGAGCCCATGGTTTGGATAGCTAAATGTATTATGGAAACTAGGCCACTCTTGGCCATTTCAAAAAATGGAGGTTAGGCTTGTATGAAATCCACTCCAAAACTGATGCAATATACTTATGTGAAAAATAACTTGGGAACTTGGGTACTTGGGAAGTTAAAATTATATGAAAGTTTAACTTGAGAAATGATTCCAACCACCTATAGATGGAGTAAGGAACACAACTATTGATAATGATTGGGTAATAAACTGAACTTAGAAATAAAGAAGACCAATCTGCTATGCACATTGCCCCCAATCACTGGTGTCTAGAACATGGATTTTGATCTATAAGCTATGTCAACTACATAATCTAAAAATATAAGTGAGAGTCATCATGTTATGCATGATACCCCCATATCTATATTTGCTGAGAAAACTATATTAAAATTGCTAATTTTGACTGATCTGGATGTGCAAAAACTATAGCTAAGCTAAAGTTTTTGCCTATTACTATAAAACTTGGGTATATTTATACCTAGAAAAGAGTACCAAAATTAAGACACCCCTATGTTTGGCACTATTATCCATTTCTGACATTGTTTTCCTATGCTGAATCTAGTTGTTGATATGGAATTATCACTATTTTTTTGTTTTATTTTGACTGGTTTAACTTCTAGATTTGGAATTGGGTGATATGATTTTTTTTGTTTTGATGGTTAGGATCTTTGATCTCTATGTCAAAACCCTTTTTTGTTTCCCCCTCTTTTGAGGTAGGAATTATGAACTTGCATTATCTGCCCTCAAAATAAAAGAGTCTTGCAAGTGTGTTAAGCTGCATAGATATATGATATAGCAATGATATTTGACAAGATATCTCTAGATATAACAATGTTTGTATTAAGATATTGTTAGATTAATAGGGGTATGCCTAGATAGATATAACAATGTATAAGCATGTGCAATGTAATAATATAGAATTAGAAATATTAGATGTTAGTTAATTGTTAGTTGTCAAGAAGGGATGGAGCATGATGTCCATCATGGCATCCAAGAAAGCAAGAAAAATTCATGATATGGATCATGGCATTACAAAAATAAAAAAAAATCAAGAAAACAAGAACATAGAGAAAGAAACTCTTATATTGTCCATAGAGCATGATGTCTATATTGTGTTTATGGTGGTATCATGTTGAAGGTGAATTGAAGGTTTTTTTGGTGGTGGAGATGTTGACTCTGCTCTGGTATGTTTAGTCCTACTAGTAGATGACTTCAATGGAAGTGGTAGAGATGGTGCTTCTATAATCTAAATAATGCCTTGATCTTATAGTTTATCCAATCTCTGTTATAAATCTATACATGAGTTTGTATCATAGCTTATAATCCTATGAAAAGTACAAAATGGGTGACGATACTGATGTGACAATTTATTGATATATCTGTGTCATACTATAGGTAATGTGATCAATCTATGATCAAGTAATATCTATAACATAAATTATGGCTAATGTTATGTGTTTCATACCTGAATTTGAATAACTAGCTCTATATCCATAGAGGTAACCATGTGAAATATATGTGCCAAGTGGTCTAATAGTGGCCATGAGTGTGGAGTATATCCTAAGAGTGTAGTGGGAGATGCTAAAAGTGTTGTAGGATGTGGTATGAGATCTCTAAAGTCATCTCAGTACTCTCCTAGGCCAGTTGGTGTCAATCTCAATCCACACAAATAGTCATATGTGAGTGTGGGTGTTGTATCATCATCTAAGGAAGCCTTTGAATTTGTATAAACATCATGTACATATGGTAACTCAAAATTTACCATAAGGGGTAATTGTGATATATGAGTCTTATCATCTATAGTATTAGAAGTTGGTACTACTGTGAAGGTATATGTAACTAGTGGAGTAACTATGAAATCAAATAAAACTATTGGTACTACTATTGGTGATGGTGGATGTGTAATAGGTGTCAAAATTATGATCAATGAAGTAACTAGAATGGATGATGTTGTTATGACTAGAAAAATAACTAGTAATGATGGTGAAATTGTAAGTGGAGTAGTGCAAGAAGTGCTAGTCTCTCCAACCTCATATGTATGTATCTAATCAAGATCAATTCTATGAGGTGGTGGATGTACTATGAGATATGGTGTCCCATCTAGTGAAATAGTCAAAGATGAATCTATAATTCAACAATATCTAAATGGTTAGTTTTTTGTTGGACATGTGTATAAATATCCCTTATGGAGAAAATTAATACATCAATGGGGAGTTGAAGGAATGGACCCCATAGTATGTACTGAGGGTCATTTGAGTAAAATATTATAGTGGGGAGGACCTGAAATAACTTGGAATTATGTAGGGAAGGTTTTTGGTCACACCATGATATCTAAAGTAATAGTGGCCAATGTCTATCATGGTATATCATTGAACCCTTGAATGTTCATATATGATTTTCATAATGATACCAAATATACACCCATGGTCTGTAAGAATGTGATATTACATATATTTAGTCTAGAACTGATATCAACAAGAACTCTCTTGATTGTGTTAGTTTTGACTTGTATTTGTATGAATAGTAGCAAATTTTGATCAATAACTATCTAAGAAGGTATGTCCTCATTATCAAAATAAATTATATCTTCTATAATTTTTTAAGTGATTACTACAAATGTAAAATAAGAGGGTTCCAAATCAATAGGCATAGAAGTCTGAGTGGGTAATTGATAAGTAGTCCTTGAATACATTAGCTTTTCGAAGTAGATCTAACATGCAAATTTTAGCTAGAGTATTTTTCATTTGATAAAAAATGTCATATGCCTTGCATAACTCTACATGTGTCGGTGGGTTGGGCCTAGGATGGGTTGGAATAGAAGGGTCATGAGGTTCTTGGGTAGGTGGAGGAGGCATGTCAGTACATCAAGTAATATATGTAACTATATTATCTACTATCCATATAGGAGTAATAATAGTTATGGGAGGAAAAAAAAGATAATAAATGGGTCAAGGTGGTGGAGGGACAAAGGGTGTCAGTTGGGCTCTTTGGTGATGGTTAGTGACCTAGGGAAGTGAAAAATGGACCATGCAACATGACTCAACATGGGGTAGAGGCTTCAAGGGAGGTGATGTAAGAGATGTATTAACATGTTTAAAAATAACTTGGATACATCATCCCATATGATGAAAAATAAAATGCAACGAATTAATATTTATACTAACATATGATAGACTTCATCATTGATATACATGATAGGGCCCATTAAGGTTTCCTTATTATTTGCAAGAAATGTAAGAAAAGTTTTTAAATAAATGAACAACATTTTTGCAATTTAATTATAGATGTAAGGTGATACTACAAGAAGCAAGATAGGAACTAGTATATGAAACTAAGGATTTTTCAAAAATATTTATGCAAAATTCTATGAATTCTTAAATTTAAAATTAATTTTTTGAGTTTGATATGCAACTATTTTTTTTTTAAATGATTGGAAAAGTACTGAAAAATAATTGAGAGCTAGTTGATGCAACTAGGGATTTTTTAATGAATTTTTTAAATTAGTGTGATAATTTTAAAATTTTGATATGAATTTATAGAAAATTTGTAAAATTTTTCTTGAAAAATTTAGAAATAATAATAAATTATTTATAAAATTAGCAATATATTTTTCTTAGTGTTTGGAATGTGTTTGTATACAAAAAAGACCTAATATGTGCAAACTAGGGTTTTTAAAAATATATTAAGAAATTTACAATTAATTTTTAGATTTTTAATTTTTAAATACCAAAAAAATCAAAAACTTATTGTAAAAAATTATAAATAATTTAATCTAGGGTTTCTAGTGTTTTTGTGCAAAATTCAAAGTAAGTCGAGTTCACCAAATGTTTTATTATTTTTGGGAATAATGGAGTTTTATTCGAATTTAATAAATAGGTCTAAGTATGGAAAATTAGTAAATAATATTCCTAATTATGGATACTAATTTGTGAAATTTAATTACAATTTTAACTTTGTAAAAATAGTAATAGAGTAAGGAGAAATGTAACTTAGCTTATTCTGTGTTGTCCAGTTTGAGATAGGGTCTAAGAATTCAGGTATAGGACTAGGACAGTGTCAAAAATAAGTCCCTAAATTTTTTTTTAATAATTGGATAGGAGCACCAAAAGTGGGTCACTCTACTTTTTGACATTGTAGTCCTTTTTTGGCACTATTGTCCAAGTGATCTATGTTTTTTGAGTTTTACTCGATAGGTCTATATTATTCTATCAATAAAATATTGAAGCATGAAAGTCTGCATAACTCATTGTGTGTCTATTTTAATCTTCAAAATCCATAGGAGCTCTTTGTGCTTGAAATTGAAATGAAATTTGGGAAATAGAGAAAAGGTTTTAGTGTGTAAAGGATACATTAGACACACTTCACACCTTGTGTGTGGGCACACTGCCTACATACCAATATTCTGAGGAGGGATCAAGCTAATGTAGTTCTCCCATTAAAGTGCTTGGTGTAATTATTTATCAAAATGAAACTAGATGTGAAATTGTTTGTAATTTAAATGGCTAGGGACTTGTGTAAGGGTTTGAATAGGATTGGAATAATATTGGAAGTATGTATGTAGAGAATAGGAAAAAGTGCTTGAGTGTACTTTCTTGTATTCTTGCTTCTCTCTTTTAAATGAGTGTCAACCCTTATAAATGGACTTTAAATGGCATTTTATAGTGGATTTAATGATCATGGGTTAAATTAATTCACATTAAGCCAACATGAATTAGGATAAGGATCCAAGATAAAATGATCATTTGAACCAAATTTTCATTTGGACAATAGAACCAGAAATAAGACACCCTAGATTTCACTACTCCTGCTTAAGTTGGGTGTTGTTGTCTAGAGGAATGAGACTTGGGTGGATAGATCTAGGCCTAAAATATATGCTTATGTTTTTAAGGTTTAAGTCTATAAGGCTATGGATGATTGGTAATTGGTGAAATAAAATCCTTTAAGGGTTGTGCAAGTAAATATGAGGACCTATGGATTGGGTGTCATTAGCCACACTAAAGTAACCAAATTTTGCATTTTACATGACTACAGTTAGTGACCCTAGATGTCTAAGTTTGAGATATTCATATTGTTTTAGGAGTTATAAACCTAATAGAACATAATATTGAAGTATTAAATACCTTATTAGGTCCTTATACATCTTATCTTACCTACCATAAACATACTTTCATCACCTCCATAGGCAAGTTTGTGCATGCAAACTAGACTTATTTGGTGTAATCAAACATTTTTTAGTTGATGATGGCATACCTTACCTAGTATATAAAACCTCTTATCATATACAATAACCATTAGATAAATTAGTGAGTCCAAAACCCCTTGAAATATCTTGAGCTACCTTTAAGTATCAATATCTAGCTTAAGTGTTATACCACTACTCTTAGCCTTGTGACCTATTAGTGCATCCTCTAGGGTGATTTTAAGGAATTTAGTCATTAAGAGATGTATTTTAAATATATTATACTCATTTTAAATGCATATATAACCTTCACACCTAAGTTATTCTTTAAGACACATGTAACTATTTTAGGATTATCTTCTTATCTTGAATGGTTGTAGATGTTTACTAGCTTTCAAAATTATAATTTGAAGTTTAAGGAACTATTTAAACAAGTATTTTAATGTTTAAAAAGCTTTTATCACAACATTAAGTCCTAGTGTCTACTTTTAGAACCCTAAATTTATTTAAGACCTCATCCTTCAAACCAAACAAACACTTTTTCTTTTAAGACCTTTTAGGCCTATAGACAGTGATAACTTTTCCTATATTTGGAGTTTTAAGACTATTTTTTACAATTTAATTATTAATTAAATAATATTTGTCATAATATTTATTACCTAGTTACCTTTCTTTCAACCTCTATCCCCTTTCATTGATCTTTCATCTCCAAAATCTTGAGAGCCATGACTTCTTCACATGTTTACACATACACCTTTGTATGGGATTTAAGTTATAGAGATATTATATAGATAATGATGACACATTAATATATTTCATGGTGTTATATATGCTCAAAGGGTTATCAAAATCTATCCCTCAATACAATCATGTACCATCACAACTTCCATTCATGCTTGAAACTAGGTTATACTCTTTTAGTTGGTTTGTAGGTGTGTACTTGATTGTCTTGAGTGTCAAACTTCTTGAGTAGACTAGATTCATCACTTTATTTGTCTTCTTAATTTATTTTTTCAATGAAAAATTCATAGTGTATCCAAGTATAAATTCATTATGGCAACATGATACTCTCTTTATCTAGCTTCACTTCACACTTCAAGTTTGTTATAAGTGTCATTTTACCCTTTATACAGATAGAGGATAGATGCATGGCACATTCAAATGATAAATGTTTTATTAATATCCTTATTGATATTATATCACCTTAGAAGCTATGAAAATTAATAACGCAATCATGAAATAAATTTCAACATGAGACCAAAAGAGTCATTGTTACCATTACCTTAAAATAGGCTAAAAACTCTTAATTTCTCTAAAGTATGGTAATTATAGTGATATTCCTATAACAAATTTGAATCCTTATGAACTTATTCATAATATCCTAGGAGGTTTTCATTCCATCACTTCATTCTCTAACACACTAGGTTGAAACTCTTTCAATAGTAAAATGTTTCTTTAGACTTCTATTATAACCTTCATGACTATTGTAGGTATCTTTTGACATCATCTTCATATCACCTACTAAAACCTCCATGAAGTCTTCTTTAGAACTTGATTAAAATATATGATTCTCAATTGAAATTCTTAGATGAGGTAGGTATGTTTTATTTGTGCACACATATTCAAAATCCTTTTTTAGATCATGATACACAAGCATGAGTAGGACATTTAGGCATATTATGCTTAATTGGGTCTTTTACTCTCATAAGTGTCATTAGAAAATTTAATACCTCTAGATAATTCTTGGATTTACTTCATGTTATTCCACATATATTTAATTTACCTCATGAATCTTATGCTCATGTCATTTTCCATATTGACCTCTACCTTGTTCATTAAAGTCCATGGGAGAAATCTTAAGTAATCAAGCCTATGAATGATCTCTTGAGTCTTAAGAGAGTAGGTATTTAGGAAATAATATGAAATACCTAGTTGAGATTAATAAAAATTATCTCTTTATTAATCATATACTAATATCATGTTGATCTCACTAAGATACTCTTACACATTAGAAACTCATTGACTACAACTACACCTTGTCATGATGTGCTTGCTTAAACCATCTCAAAGAAGACTCTTTTAAAGATGGAGACACATGAAATTTGTGTTTGAAATTAAGAGGTGTATAATGAATTATATAGTAATTTCATAACCCTAAAATATGGAAACATTCACTTGATAATCCAAAACATGCCTCCTAGCTGCTTAAGTAGACCATTCACAAGAACACCATAGGAGATCAGTTTTTTGCCATAAGCACATTCTTGTAAGGATTTTATTTAAAAATAAAACATGTAAGAAGTATTATTTTACCCTAAAATCACCTCACCATAACCATTTTTCTCCATAGAGTTTTGAAGTGAAGAAACATAATAAAACCTATACCCTATCTAGATGAATAAGCCATAGTGACCCCCTTATACTCTTAGCGATTATTCATAAATATGGGGGGATTAATATAAAAACCAATTCCAAAAAAATATAATTTAATTATGGTCCTTATAATTTCCCAATATATTTTTTCCTAGCCTTCTCTCTCCTAATCATACAGAGCAAAAATTATTGACCTTCCTTTAATAGTAAAAGAAATCGATATGAGAGATGAGAGATGAATAGGTTTGCTACATTTTAGAATTTTAAAATATTTAAAAACCATGGATTTTACCTTTAGGGGAATAAATTAAGTATTTAATATGATTTAAATCCCATTTGACCTTGAAAAACTTTTATTGACAACCTCAAAAGAGCCATTTTAGCATTAAAACTACTATAATCACTTAATAAACTTGATGGAAATACTATAAAAGGTGTTCACAAGACATTTTCATGTCTAAAAAAGTGTATCATAACATTATTATGGTAATATATTTTTTATAACTTGAAAAAACTTCTATAAAATCCATAAAGTGATCTAAAATGCAACCAACTAGGTTATGATGTTAGCCAAGAATATCACCAACCTGCTTGACCACTTATAAAGCATGACATGACCTTAACACATGATATGAGACATATAAATACATTATATAATATTTTAACCTTATGTAAAAACATTAAAAAGGTTAATAAGTGACTAAACAAGCACAAATTTATGATGAACACAACCTTAAACTTGATTAATCAAGGTTTCAAGTGACCATTTCAAGGACATATTAAGACCAACACAATGACCAACAATGTAAACAAGCATGATGAGAAAAGTTTCAAATTTTATGGGTGATATTTTTACCTATGAGGTCAAACTTTTCAAAAAAAAATTGACTTATTTTGGAAGCATGTCTTCTATGCTTATGAACTAGTAAATTTGCATCTCTTTTGGGGTCATGAAAACTCTCTTACATTCTAAAATAAACATGATAAAACCTTGAACTTGGTTGGAAGACTCTTGAATAAGATAAGATGACTGATTTACCTCTAAAAAAAATAAAATAAGGACAACACACACAACAATACAAATCAAAACAACACACACACCTATGTTACAAAGAATTTAGGGAACACAACAAACTAACCTCTCAAGATTGCTGCTTCTAGATCAAAAGGGAATATTTTGAGATTATATTCTTTGTGTTATGAGAAATGGTAAAATGAAATTTTCCTCTTGAGCATGATTATTTATAGGCAATTCTTCTTTATTACAAACTTTCTTATATTGCATTCAAGTGAATAAACAACAACAAACCAATCACTAATGAAGACATATTCGTATTACACTTCAACACTTACCTCATGTTGTTTCTTTCCAAATTTTTAATTTGCTCTATCCTTTGAAAAATCTCAACCAAATTTAATTTGGCTACATCATAGTTCTAACTAAACCATTTTTCAAACTCAAAGTCCTGATGAAGTTAAAAATGGTGATGACATTCTTCAACTAGTTCTTTAGGAGCTAAAAATTTGTTGAGGTCTCCTTGTTGATGTATTGGAGAGAGAACCCCTTATTCAATGTCCTATACCTACTATGTGGGATATGTAGGCTTATTAATAACTTAAAAATCATTAAAAATGTTGGAATACTATTTACACACGTCTTCGCCATCCTTTTAATTAGCATCTTGAACATAAAAATCATGAATCACTTTTTTACCTTCCTCTTGATTACCAAAAGATTGTTAAGAACTTCAAGGTCTTATACATGATCATGATGAAACTACAAGTCATCCTTACCAATATAATTAATATCCATAAACTCTTCAATTAAATTCTCTTTATTAACATCATCTTAATAAACAATTACAACTAGATAAATAACCTCTATTAGAGCTACTACCAAATCAAGTAGTGCTTCTTCATCAAGATCAAATTTCTCTTGCACATTTGAAGTATCATGAGAGGCATATAATTAAAGTTATACTATATAAATATCCTTGAACTAATAAAGGGGCTCTAGGAACATCTCATCTTGATCATTTTTGACCTCTTTGTCATGATCTTCAAACACACCAAATGGAATCTCTTGAAACAAGTCATCATCTCTTTTAACTTATGTTGCAACTTATCCATATTCCATGAAAGTTAAATTGCCTTTTTTATCACCAAGGGGAGTAACAATGAATATTTATTCTTCATGCACACTTGAAACATCCTCATCATACTCTCCTTGAAACTTACTTGTATTTATAACTCCTTTTTTAATCCTCAGTAGAAGATGCTCCTGTTCAAGAAAGGAGATGGTGGGAGAGAAATGGATATACTCATGAATTTACCTAGGAATGAATGGATTACTATTAAAAATTTATGATTTAGGGATGAAATACATTTATAGGAATATTTTGAGAGATTAAATTGAGTTTGGATATGGATACTTGACTTTATTAAACACACTTATGATTCTTTCTATCAATTTTAATGTAACTTGAGATTTAGCCTCTTCAAAAATCACTCATTTACTTTGGATGTTTTATTGAACTAATTTAGATGAGGGAATATATATAGGCACAATTTATTCTTCTTTTAATTCAAATTTCTTATCTAGGTACTCTTTCTCTTATTTCTCCCAAGATATAACTACTTGGTTCCAAGTTGGGACCTTGAAACTAGTAATCTCTCTTGGAGATTGAATTGACTCTCTTTAAGGCTCTATTTGAGGATGTTCAATGAATTCATGAGGAAAAGGAGCACCAAGAACGATTATATGGGATACAAGAGGGCTCTTGAAGGGGAATGGGAAGAAATTCATATTCCAAAGTTGGCATGATGTAACTAGAAATCATAGCCTAAGAAGGTCTCCAAGATGAAGTTATCTTGGTTTATTAAGGAAGGGTAGGTGTGTCTTGAAGAAAATTTAGAACAAAAGAATGCTGACCAAGGGTGGGAGATGATGGATGAGATTTTTTGGATTTGATTTCTTAATTCTCCCACCACACTAATGTTTCTACCCACTATTAGATCATGGTGCTCATTTTATATAATTCATATATTATGACATACTTATTTTCTCTCCATTTATTTGAAACTTACCCATAAACTTTTATACATGCTTCCTCATCTTCTCTATGAGTTGAGAAGGTATCACATATAATTATCTATCCCATTTTATCATCACCCCTTTAGACTTTAGCATATTTTTATTGAATGCCAATAAGGATATGGTAGGGGAAACATAATTTTGAGTTGTAAATGGATTAAGAGGAGGTGAATATGGTTATTTAAAGTCTTGATAAGGATGTTGAGGTAGATAATTGGGGTCATATGAAGGTTGATAAGGAGACGTATAAAATTAATATGAACCATCATATTTCTAGTAAGACTAATCAAAAGACTAATAAAAATCATGATAAGTTTGATAAGGAACATGAAAATGATGGAATGGTTCATTATACGACTCATAATGAAGTATATTTTTTATTCATACCTAGCCATCAAACTTCACCAAGATAGTGAACTAAAAACACAACTTGAACCAATACCTAGGATGATAAAACCAATTGATAAATATTAGAGATGCCATTGATGTTTTTAAACCATTCAAAGGCTAAAATTTATACTAAAAACACCAAAAATCCTTCCACTACTTTGGAACTTGATCCCATTGGGCATGCCAAAAACTATTTTATACTCAAATTTGCACCCTTATGAAGGTTATTCAGGCCTTAACTCTTTGGAGTAACATAAAAATAATACTAGGATAAGGGTGGACTAAGAAGTGGATTAAATCTCTAGGTTATAAGGGATATCTCCGTTTTATATATCAAATAGGCTCTCTACACTACACTACTAAATTTCAAGGGAAAAGGAAGGAAGATAAACTAAAAGAAAACCTATCTAACTAAGGTGATACACCAAAATGTTTCCTTTACTTACCTAACATAAACTAAGAAGGCTATATTAAAATGTTAATCTGATTGAAATTATCAAATTAAGAGTCTCCAAACATAAATATTTCACATAGAGGTCACTAGTTTGATGCATGGTGTAAGGTTTCTAATCATGAGGTCTCTAAAGGACACTGATGAAGGATTACACTTGTCATACATACAAGGATGTTCAAACACAATATGTAACTTATAAAGATGATAAAACACCTATAAATAGGTAAATAGGAGAGGATGAATGTAAGGAATAATTTTGTCATTGAAATTTGTCTGCAAACTAAAAGTATACACTAGTCACAAACATTAAGGAGGCCAAAATTTAGTCTTATTCCATTCATAGAGCCAAGTACAAGTGTTTTTATGATCAGGGATCTACCAAAACTTAGCTTAAGGATGATTAAAAAATTCAAAAACTAGGAATACATATAGATAAAATAATAAAGGATAAAGAGAGATAGATAGAGACAGAGAGATAAATGCCTGAAAATTAGGGATGACTCATCCACGTAGTCTTCATCCAACTCCAACATAGCACTTCCTAGTTTATCTCTCTCTTCTCTTCTCAATAATGGAGTAAGAGTTATATTTGGACTTTTTTGGAAGGATTGAATAATTATTGAGCTTTTGTTGGTCTTGTTTGACCCATTGGAGTGCTTATATCTTTTCTCACATTCCCTATATCATTAGTTGCATATCCTTCTTGATGAATAAGTACACTTCCATGAAAATAAGTATTCAAGTCCTCATAAATTATTAAATTTAATTATTCTCCTCATCCATTTATGATGGATTTACACACTACTTGAGTTGTTTTAAGTCTCTTTGAAGCTCCTTTGACTTTGTCTCCTTAACTTAGCATAGGAGAGGAAAAGGTCTCTTCAAAGGTAATTGATCACTCTTTAAATAATTTAAATGTTTCTTAAAACCAACCTATTTAATTTTTATCTCCCTCTAAGTGGTGTATAAGGTGATAATAAGCCTTTATTAATATTTTTAATAGCTCTTATATATTGATTTGATTGTTTGATCACTTGAACTCCTACTCTTGCAATATGGCCTAAAAGGTGAGAAAAATTCATTTTGACTTGAAAAATCTTTTTTACTCCATGGATTTCCTCTAAAAATTAAATAATACCTTTAAAAAGACACATATATCCATCAAATATTTCAAGAGATCTGATTTTTCACCTTTACCTTACTTTTCTCTTAACTCCTTGTGACCCTCAAAATAAGTAACCCTCATTTTTTGGAAGAATGTATGAATGATATTGGAGAAATTAATACATATTTGAGGACCTAGTATCCTTTTATATATTTTTACAAAGTTTTAAGACCTAAATCTGAGTGGAAGTGTCCTTTTTAGCTCATTTTCTCTCTCCAATTAGGCTTAATTAGGCCACTTTGCCTATAAATTGAGATTTTGCTCCACAGGCCTCCCACACATTTAAAAATCATAAGAAGTGTTTGATTAATTTTCACTATGATAATAATATCCTTTATGAAAATTTTGGGCTTTTGGAACCTTGTGTAAGTGGGCAAACCAAGAAATGACCAAAAACCTAACCCTTTCTCAAGCATGTTTTGGACTACCTTAAAAAATTAGGTTTATTTGAATACTTCCATGGTATATTGTATGGTATTTTAGAATTTAATAGGTAAAATAAATTCACAATAATCCTCCCCAAAAATTTTCATCTATCCATAATCTCAAAAACCCTATTTAGATCCTAAAAACTCATAATAGTATAGTTCTTAGATGTCCCTATGACTAATATAGAAATAGGATAAAATAGGGAATATTTGCTCACTTGAATTAAATACCTTTTTTAAGTTGAATTTTTAGTATATAATAAGTTTATAGTTTTATCTGAGGTGAATAATGATTTAGGGTTGATATTGTATATATAACAATCCCTTTGGAGAATATATCACATTAAAGCACTTAGGCTGACCTTTAGGATATGTTTAATTTGAAAAATGGACGACATTAGGGTACTAAAACTTACATTGTGGTAGGACACTTGAATAAACATATGAATCTAACTAGGATTCAAGTGTTTAAGAAGTTAAAAAAAATTTGTAGGTCTATAACTCACAGAGATGGAAGATAAGCATGTTTATAACATTTTGAGCAAGATAGAATAGTCTAAGTCATCAGAATAACATTGGTTAGTTTAAAAAATATGTAATTAGGCATAAATATATAGTGTATGTGATATTTTTGGAAGTAGTTAAAGTCTAGAACATGAAGATACATCCATGATATGTGTTTTATAAGTGTACAAGATTAAGGTGTTATATAACTTAAAATAATGCTTATAATCTGCAAGTCTAGCCACAAAACATCTAATTTCCTAGATTTTTCCTTGTAAAGATCACAATTACTTTAACCCTTTTGGTGGAAGCATGTCTATAATATATTTTACCTTTTTGGGATCCACTTAAATGCCTCATTTAGATATAATGTGTCATAATATATTTCTAGAATTTACACCAAAGACACACTTGTGTGGATTTAAGCATATATTATATGTGAATATATACTCAAATATTTGTCATAAATTGATAACATTAGTGTCTCATTATTTAGATTTAGATAATAAATAATCTACATAATATCCCACTATATTTTTTATTTAATCATATAAAATGTGCATCATAGCACATTGATAAGTATCTCTAGCATTATTTATTCCAAAATGCATGAATATATAGAATTTTTTTACCCAAAGTGTAATATATGTCATTTTTTGTTGACCTATCAAATTCATTTTTATTTTATAATATATAAAAAATATATCCATGAATGATAAAATCTCATATGTACTCATATAATAAACAATCATGCCTATGTTTTGGAAATGGAAGTCATCCTTTCTATACAATTTATTTAAATCCTAATAATCTGTAAAACATCTGATGTCTCCATTTGGTTTTGAAATAGGTACTATGCTGGATATCCATATCTAAAATAAATCTTGGATTGATTTATATTTCAATTTATTACTTAAACAAAAATTCCACTTTGGGATACATCTTTTGAATTTTTTATTTGATAGGTTGTGCATATGGATATAATACTAAATTATGCATTACTAATGTATGATCTATGCTTGGCATATCTAAATAAGCCCAAGTGAATAATTTTGTATAGTCTTTTAATACATGTCATAAATATTTATCTTCTTTGTTTTATAACATGGATGTTAGTAGTAATGGTCATGGATATTTACTCTTTCAAAATTGAATTTCATTATTTCTTCTTTAAGTAAATTTGATCTATCCTCAATAAATGGTGTTGTAGGGATAATATCCAGACCATTTAGTTGGAAATGAATATTAAATTAATTAGTCTCTCCAAAATATGAATGTGTACTATTTTTATGAGGAAACATATGATTATGGTAGAAGAGAGGGAGATCTTAATATGTACCCAAATATTCTATTAGAGCTTCATCATTATAAAATTCATCCAAAGTCAAAAATTTTGGTGAATCTATATTGTATATAATGTCTAGGTATACCATTTTTGATGTAGATATATTATAAACCTTTTATGATTTCTTAGGTTTTGATTTGATAAAATATTTATAAATAGTGAATGGTGTGGATGATTATTTCTTTGAATGATTCAATTATTCACAATAATCAAGTCCTTGTCATAATTTTGGTTGAATTACTTGAATGAGGTCAATAATACTTGGGGCATGTGTTCCCAATCCCTATCTTGTATATATAGATTTTTTAGATATGTAAAATCAAATATGTATTTACTATATATTTTTTATGATATTTAAAAAAAAAAGATAAATTTTTTTATTCAATTGATTTGAATTGTTGCACATATGGTTGCATATGGTAAATATAGTGATCATTAGGTTACGTCATCACACAATAATTGAATAGTTCTTTGTACAATGGGCATGTATAAATGTATCCTTAATAAATAAAATTTTAAATTTTTTAAATAATATATGTTAATACATATATTTAATGAATTCATGGTCTTCCTAATATTATATTGTAATTGAGATCATTGGGCATAACTTGGCAAACTATATCCACTATTCTAAGACCTATTATGATAGGCAATGTAATTTATCTTAATATTTTTATTGGGATATTATAAAATACTCAAATTATCATAATATAATGAATGATATCATTATATTTATACCTACTAATTTGAGGAAATATATATTTCAAATATTTAATCCTGACCCATTATAAAAAAAAACCCATTTGATCACCTTATTGTGAGTTCATATATGGTTTGGAGGTAAATATTATTTGTCAAAGGAAATAATTTATTTATTAAATTATAATGTATAAAAAATAGAATAAATATAATGAGGTTTTGCATCACTTATTACCATGTTTTCTTTTAATGCTGCATAAAGGAGATATTTATAGATATCTATTGTCTGAAGTAAATGGAATAAGGAAATATTAGCATGGGTATGTTGTAGTTGATTTATAATATCACACTCTTTGGTTGTATTTGTGGGAGGGGGATGGGTTGGAGTAAGGTTTGGTACAATGGAAGATATTATTCATCCCCTTCATGTAGTGACAACCATACACACACTTTGCACATTATAACAAGACATTATAATATATTGAGATTATTAATTAAGTGTTTGATCCTTATTGGATTTGATTAAATTTATTGCATGATTATTACTAATGTTTATTATTAAGGGAAGACAACATCAAATATAAATTGAGAAAGCTTAAAATAAAAAACCTCATCTAATATAGGCATAGATTTGTTTAAAATTGAAAAGCAAGTAACAAAAAAATAAAATTTACATTCTAAAATGGATTTTTTATGTATATAAATTAGTAAATTCCCCTTAAATCCAAGGTCAAAAGAAAGTGTTTCAGTGAAAGATATAGAATCCAAGGTCAAAATAAAGTTCTTTTAGTGTTAGATATTAAATCTAAGGTTTAAAACAAGTTATTTTAGTATCAAATATTATATCTAAGGATGAGAGAGAACTATTTTAATGTAATATACTTATGAATTTATATAATACATAAGACAATTGTTTTTGGAGTAATGCTCAAATAAAAATGTGGGTTCACCAATTTGTTTTATCATAATTTGGAATTAACTTGGTGATGAACTCTAATTAAGATAAAATTATTGTACATATAATAAATGATCTAAAATAAACTATTTATATCATAATGAAATAAAAATATTGAAATAGAGGAAACTTGAAAAAATGAAATAAGTTTAACTATGTGTTGTTTCTTAAACAACATGCTCAAATTCTTCTAAGAATTAGGGAACCTCTTTTTTCTTTTTGATTTGATCCTATTTGTTCTAATAAATCATTGGTATAAACACTCTTAATTTTCCTTGGTGTTTCATCTCAATTTTCATGCCAAATTGGGTCCCATAACTATCAAATTTAGAAAGACCTCATCCATGCAAGAAAACATTTTATAAGACACTTTTTATAAAAGTGGATTCTTAAACTCCCATTTTACATTTGAATATTATCTTGATTAACTCTCTTAGCCTAATCCAAGAGGTCATATAGATTTCCATTCCATTTAAGCTCCTAAAACCTATCCCATTATGATGACCAAGTCTGAATGGTACAATTCATATATAACACTTGACCCCAAATTAGAGTCTTACTACACTTGTTATTACTTGACAATCTTGCCTACTTGATCTCTAATCTCTATACAATCTCTTTTGTGAGTAACTTTGATTTACATGCCCTATTATCTTCCAAGAATCATCCCAAACTATTAAACAAACTCGTGCAAGTCATTTTCATGTTTGGCACTTGGTTATTTTATGACTTTTGGGCCCTCTCATCCTTCTTGAGATTTTTTACTAATCCCTAAGAAAATTACTTTGTTTCCCAATTAGGATTTTAGGGTCTTATTTTTCAATATGTAGTTGTAATTGGGTGTTTTAGGTTGATTGGGTCTAAGTTCCAAGTATTTGAGTCTTGTATACCTAATTGGTGTTCTAAAGCCCAATTAGGTCTAGTGAGGGGCCTTTTTCTATTGCCATTACTAATTGGTAAACTTTTTCTGAATATGTCTTGTAAAGCCTAGGTGGGGTCTCATAGTTATAATAAGGGTTTATAACCCTGATTAGGTCATGTTAATATTGATTCAAATGGGTATACTTCTATCCGTGACTTTGTTTATTGATTAGGTCTAGGATAGGAATGTTGGGGCCCATAGTTGTAATCCTTGACTAGGTATAAGACATAGTTCAAGGGGCCTCATAACATTATTAAAGATTTAATTAATGACCTAGCACTGATATATTTGGTTCTAATAGGGATAAATCCATGATTAGGTCTTAGGTAGTTAGTCAGGTCATGTCTAGTGTTAATCAGAGTTAAATATTTAAATAGGTCTATATCGGGATGATGTTGGTTAGTTTAGTTTTAATCAAGGTTTAAATTCCTAGTTAGGTTAGGGTTCACCAAGAGATAAAAACATAGTATTATTTGGGGCTAAATGTCTAATTAGAATGTGAACCACTAAGCAAAAATCCTGACAATTGTAATCAAGGGTCCATAACCCGATTAGGTCTTAGACCCCCTCTAGATTCAAATTCAAAATTTATGATATAGTGCTTAGTGATATCCATGAGAAGTTTTTCAATTAGTTTTATAAGGTTATAAAAGGAATACCATAGTTCTATTTAGATTCTAAAGCATAATTTTCACTAGAATTTTAAAATTGCAAAAAGTGCATCTCAATCGAAAATTAGAATCCTGAGGTCCATTTTTTCCTATTGAGTCACCTAGATTACTTGTCACTCTGGGAGGCATAACTTTTGACCTATGGGTCCATTTTGGAAAAAACTTGCACTACTAAAAATATATTTCCACGTAGATGTTTTGGTGTCCCAAATTTCACCCAATTTGGTATGAGTTAAAAGATGATCTCAATTGTTTTTTGTGCATTCTTAAACCCAAATAGGTCTACTAAGTGCCTTTTTAGACCTCCTCGTAGTTATTTAGTTTTAACTTGGTCCTCATAGGCCTATTTTGAAAAATTTCTAAGCCAGTGGAAACTTAAATCTATTGTATACATCTTAGTTCCCCAATTTTCATAAAAACCTCATGTGCAATGATATTTTAATGTTTTAAGTTTATAAGTTGCATGTGGAAATTTTAATTACAAAAAGTACCTTTTTGTCTTTTTAAATGCTAAAATAGAACAAAAAGAAAAAATTATAGGATTGGAAAATTGAGGGATGTTTTTTAGTAGGAAATGAAGTGAATTAAGATCTAGAATATCTATAAATAGGTGAATCCTAGTTATTGTTAGGGATGTTTTTTTGTTGTTCTAAAATGTTTAGAGCCAACCATGTTTTATTTTTTAGTGTACTATCCTCTCCCTCTTTTGTAACCCCATGGTTACACTATAAAAATTATAATTGATTGATCATGGTGAATTTACAATTGATTATAAAATGAATACATTGATTAATAGAAGATGGTGGATTTATTACTTTCAATTTGCTAATTCATAATGGTGATTGTGGATTTTTCTTCATTGCTTACTTCCATTTGAAGCTTCCATCATCTTTGTGTATGATTATGCATATGTGGATCAGACCAAAGAGTAATTTTTGGGTTCACACAATCAAAAAATATAGATTATTCCTCATTATTATATAATTCATCTCTTTTCCCCTTCTCTTTTAAATTTTTTATCAAATCTATTAGGTTAGGGTTTTATTTGATAGAAATATGTTTATGTATGATTATCTTGATTAATTTTTATATTGCATTCCTATATTGTTTTTTACATTTATTAAATTATTAGTTTAAGGTAATTAACAATTGAAAATAATATTTTTAACTATTTTTATCTCAAACCCTAATTTCACATTTAATTGAATGTATATGTGTGTTGTTGTGTTTTCAATATCTACTTAAAACCTAATTGAATAAATCACAAATACATAATTATCATCTAATTTATTTTAAGGATTAGAACACTATTAAATTAAGTTTTAGTTTTCACACTATCAATCACCTTAAATTAGAACCATCCATAATGTATAACTGAGTGATGATTAGTGCACCATGACTTAGTATATACTGAACTTGGGAAGACCCATCGTGCATAACTCATTTTAGGAGAGGCTAGATGGGACTCACTGCCCTAAGATCCTAACATTGGATAGATGTGCCAAATGACATGTCAATAGTTTTGGTGCTAGAAGGAGGGCTAAAACTAGAATATTTTAGATGTATCCTTGATTTTAACTTTTGACCCACCCTTTACATTGTCTCCAAACTTTTTGCATGCTTGAAACACATGTAAATAGTTTTGGTGATAGAAAGAGGGATATGAATGGAATATTTTAGACTTATAATCTATTTTAAATTTTCACCCACCATCTCCACCTAATCCAAACCTGTTATATGATTGAAATACATGTCAATAATTTTGTCACTAGAAGAAGGGATTATTCAAAATATTTTAGACCTATCCTGGATTTTAACTTGTCACCCACCCTATATGTTATTCCAAAACACATTAAATGTTTGAGATGCATGCCAATAATTTTTTCACTAGAAGGAAGGCTATTGAAAAATATAAAACTAAAAATTTAATGGAAAATTTTTAAATTGAATACTTTAGAGGCTTTGCCCAAGTAAATTTCTAAGTTTTAAAACTAAAAAAATATATTATAGACCCACCTATGGATTTTTCATAGATAGGTGGAGGTGGTTACCATGTGAAAATTCTAAGGCCTATTCATGACTTACCAAAGGATTCTAATGAATTAAATAAAAAATACACACATGGTAGGATTTAGATGGCACAAGAACACATTTCGGTATTTAAGGATGCCATTATCAAGAATAAAATCCAACATGAAGATGTTACTTTTCACCTATTTCTTTGTTCTCTATATAGGGAGGCATACAGATGGTACCTCAACTATCATATGGGTGCATTATCTTATGGGATATCTTTGAAAAAATATTTATCAACCATTTTAGTATGCCCATTTACCATGTTTACCCATAATACCAAATTATTATAACCTATAGGGTATCTAATGAATCCATTAGTGCATTCAACATTCACTTTCTTGAGTTATATAGGAGGTTGAAAGAACCATTCTTGTAAATGGAAGTGGTGGATATTGAAGATTACCTATAAAAATTGGATCCCCTAACTTCTATAGTAATTTGAATGACTCCATCCACTCTCACATCTCTAACATTGACTTATCAAGAAGCTTTCATAATAGAACAATAATTAATGCCACATGGATATTATGAAAAACCATTTTATTTTCTTGTATAACAAGGTGTTTACATCAAAAATCCTTTAATTCATTTTCATATAATTCATCCCATTGCTAATTTTCACCTTAAAAAAAATTATTTCCTCAAGATTATAACTAACAAATCCTCCCTATGATAAGTGATAACCCCATTATTTTTTTTAATGCACACATGATAATTCATCATGTGGATAGTAGGCTATTTTTCATTACTTTGGTGATCAAGTTTCTTTCAGTTCTTTTGATAATCTAACGCCATTTATTATAGGATATTCTCAATAAGCAATTCTTGGGTTGGCCTATGAGATTACATTCCAAAGTTTATAATTGGGTATATATGGATATGGAAACAAGACAAGTATTGAAATTGTCCTATTGATCAATAACATACCATTCCATAAGCATGAATCAGTCTAAGAGAGTAGTGATGATGATGAGTCTATTGATGAAGTATCAATAGTTTTTTATGTGACCTATTAGCTGAAAATCAGAATATTAGTGAGTTGTATGCATAAGAAAAAAATAGAAATATATTGCAATCAACCAAAAGAAGAATTATAAGAGTTGAAATAGTTGGATGAATAGGATGCATGTTATACATCTGATATGTTCTTTCCATATACCATTATCCCTGCACTTAGAAAGTTGATTTAGGGTGATAGATAGCTCACGTTTAATAGTGTGAAACCCATTACATCATTTGAGATGGAAGAAGAAGAAAAATATGATGAAATTAGTTATCTATCTAAATAAGGTGAATTGAATGAATTAAAAAATGGTAGATCTCCCACCTTAGGACAATATTACATTCAATTTGATTGGCCTAAACCTAAATGTTTAATTCAAGAGAGTCCTTTCCACTGAATATCAACACATAATTTTTCAATGATAGTTGGAAATAAGAACAAAATCAAGTTATTTTTATCACTTCAAAAGAGTTAGATCCTTTTGAAGAACTTGAGGAAAAAGACTGCAGTAGTCTATGCTCCTCACAATAGTTTAGGCAACCAAGACAAAAATGCATAGTTATGAGCATGGTTGCCCTAGTGATGAAGTGATAAAATTGGTGGAAGTTATAGATAAAATTATCTTGATCCAATGCAGATATTCACATACTTATACCATGAATGACAAATCTATAAGATCACTAATATGGGAAGAACCAATCTTACTCCTTGATGATGAAGATAATCAATATAATGTTGTTAAAGTATCAATATTAGTTAAGGAGTATCAATATTAGTTAAGGAGTATTCAATAATGGATTCACTAATGAGATGTCATAACGAAGATATCCCTACCAAGTTGGGTACACAAATCTATCTGGTATGTGTTAATACCCACACTTATCCCTCACTGTAATTCATTGTATGGGTAGAAGTATTTCTCAAATCCTATCCCAAGTGTTTTTTTCAAATTTAATGTAAGAGAATTGTTAAATTATATAGAAAAAATTTATTTAAGTTTCATAGAAACAACATAGATATGACTCTTTAGGATAATATTAATGAGTGTAGAGGTTAACATAGGCATAAGTATGTGTCTTCCCTTGGTAGGATCTCTACCAATCTTCTCAAAATCCTAAACATGAAGTATTATATATTGTGTCTAAATAGTGAAGATGTTTTATTGTATGTTAATAGAAATTTTACCAAATTCTCACTTACATGCTTGAATTAGTCTAGTAAGTTCCTATAAATATCTTCTCTTTCCATTTCTTGATTTTTTTCTTGTTTGATTTTCATACCTTTTCCTACTTTTTTTTGATAGTTTAACCTCGTTCTTGGTCTCTTTTTGGTCTAGACCATCTATTTTCCCCTATATGTTCCCATGTTGGTCAAATAATGAATAGCATAAGTCTTATAGATAAGTGAGGTAAATGGCATTATGGTGTGTAAGTATTCAAAGTATTTTTATGGTGCTATAATATATTTTTGAATTAGTTTTAAAATTTGATATATCATGTGCATTCTAAATTTGTTTGTGTTAGATTAAGTTTGGGTAAAATCATTCAGTCAAGGAAGACATTATCTCTAAACCAAGAATAAAAATCACATATTTATGGCTTCTAGGTTTGTTGAGATGAACCTACTATAGTGAATATTTATTTTGAAAAATCAATAATGCTAACTTTTGCTTTTCATAGTGGTCCCCAATCCAAAATTGAGATGCTATGAAAAGAAATAGAAATGAAAAAACAAGAAAAGAAAAGAAAAATAAATTTATGAAAAACTCAATCCTAGGTGATTCAAGAAACATCTACTTGGGCTATGGATACCCAATCAAGAATAGAGAAAGGACTTGAATGGGATCATAGATAAAATTTTTTGGACTATGAATGCTTGGCTAGTAGTGGAGAAATGTCTAGGAAAGCATTCTTAAGGTAGGATTCACTTGCTTGATGATTAGATCTATAGTATTTAGTCATTTTAGTTTCTAATAAATATCAAATTAACTCATTTACACACTAGGTCAATTAGAATTTATGATTTATTTTTTGTCTACTCCTATATTCTCCTAGCTCAAATCTATTAATGTTTCATGCATAGTCTCAACTAGATATTATGGATTTATAGACATGTATCTATCAATCCAAAATAATTAGGAGTATTTTATAATAGAGTCACCATTTGTTTTTTATTTCGCAACATGCCCTAATTATTCCAAGAATTAGGGAACTTCTTTATTTTTCTCGCACTTGTGCTCATGGCTCATTGGTCTTACCACTCTCAAGTTTTCTTGATAGTTTATTTTAGTTTGCATTTCAGACTGAGTCCTACAACCATCACCATTGGAAATACCACTTCTATTTGAGAAAACATTATATAAGACACTTTGTGAAAGTGGAGTCTTGACCTCCTAATTGACATTTAAATCCTAACTTGCTTAGCTCACTTAGCCTGATCTAAGAGGTCATATCAATTTATGTGCCTTTCAAGCTCTGAAACCTTATCCCATTATGATGACAAAACTTGAATGGTAAATTCTGATATATAATACTTGACCACAAAGTAGAGTTCTGATAAACTTGTTATCACTTGGCAATCTTTCCTACTTGTTTTCTCAGCTCCCTATATATACTTTTTGTGGGTTACTTTGATTTCCATGACCTCTTAGCCTCCAAAAATCATCCTATCTTATTGAGCAAGTTCATGGGAGTCATTTTATATTTGGAACTTGGTCATTGGATGACTTTTGGGCCCTCTCATCCTACTTGTAAAATCTTGATAAGCCTAAGAAAACCTTGATTTATTTCTTGATTAGATCTTTATGGTATTCTTTTTTATCTCTAGTTGTAATCATGTGTTTTAGGCCATTTGGGTTTAAGTTATAAGCTATTGTGTTTTGTAAACCTAATTGGGATTCTAAAGTGTGATTACATCTAGGGAGGGGGGCTTTTCCATTTCCTTTACTAATTGGGAAATATTTTATGAATAGGTATTGTAAAGCCTTGTCAGGTTCTCATATTTATATTTGTCATTTAACACCCTGATTAAGTCATGTTAGTGTCGAATCAAATGGACATAGTTATATCAGGGAACTTTTTTAGTGATTATGTATAAGATAAGAGTGTTGGGTCCCCATAGTTATAAATAGGGATGTGATCCCCAACTAGGTCTAGGATGTAGTTTGAGGGGCCATGTAGTTTTATTCATGATTTAAATCCTTATAAGATCGAGAGTGGGAACATTATATCTTTTAGTTCTAATTGGGGATAAGTAATTTATTAGGTCTTAGGTATTCATTTGGGTCATGTCTAGTGTTAATTGTAGTCAAATACATGAATAGGTCTATAAGGTAAGACATTGGTTATCATAGTGCTAATCAAGGTTTATAACCTCGATTAGGTCAGGGCTCACTCAACATTTGAATTAGAGTTGTATCCAAGGTTAAAATCCCAATTAGAACATGAACCATCAAGCCAAGATTCTAATAGTTATAATCAAGGGTCCAGACCTCAATTAAGTCTTAGACCCCCTTTGAATTCAAATTTAAATTTCCCACCAAAATTCTTAGTGCTATCTGGGAAAATTTTACTAATTAGGTTTGGCAAGTAATGTAAGCCTCACCCTAGTTCTATTCAGGTTTTTAAATCCTAATTAGAACTAGGATTTTAAATTAAAAAATATGCATCTTAATGCAAAATTTGAATCTCGGGGTCCTTTTTTCCCTATCGAGTCACCTAGACTATTTTTCACTTTGGGGGTATAACTTTTTCCTTGTAAGCCCATTTTAGAAACTAATTACACCACCAAAAATATATTTCCCTACAAACATTATTTTAACCCCAATTTCACCCAATTTGGTCCTAGTCAAAATTTACTCACAACTAAGTTTTGTGTATTCTTGAACCTAAATAGGTCTACTAGGTGCATTTTTAGACATCATGGTGGCTTTTAAATCCTAACTTGGTCATCATAAGCCCATTTTCATAACCATTTAAGTCATTGGAAAGATAACTCTAATGCATATGTCTTAGTGCCCCCAATTTAATAAAATTTCTCACATGCATTGATATTTTAATGTTATAATTTTATAAGTTTCCTATTGATATTTTAATTCAAAAAAAGTAACTTTACTTTTTTATCTTTTTATAGGATAAAATAGAGTAAAAATTCAAAGCGATAGGATTGGAAAAGTGGGATGGTTTCTAGTAGGAAATGAAGTGAATGAAGAATTATAAGATCTATAAATAGGCCAACCCTGGTCATTATAAGGGTTGGATTTTTGTTGCTTCAAAAATCTTACAGTCAACCATATTTTTTGCTTTTGTATTGTATTATCCTATCCCTCTTTCATAACCCTATAGTTATGCTTGAAATTTTTTGATCGATCAATCATGGTGAATTTGTAATGGATTATCAAAATGAATACACTAATTAATAGAAGATAGTGGATTTATTTATGTTAATATGCACATTTAGAATGGTGGTTGTGGCTTTTTATTCATTGTTTATTTACCTTTAAAGATTACATGCTAGTGTAGGATTTTTCCCACTATATGGTTTTACCTACATAGTCTAATTAGTTTGCTCAGGTTAATAATAGGCCATTAGGATAAAATTACTTTAAGTCATTTTCTAATTATGATTTGAGTTAATTACCTTTTTGGATGACCTAATTCCTCACTATATAATGTACCTTCCTATGTATTTTTATGTTAATGTTCATTAATGTAACTTTTTATTGTCAAGACAAGGTTCTTCCTCTTATGAGTTATTATTCAAATTTCACTAATAGATACATATTTAGCCTCATGCATTCAACCCTATCTATTCAATCCTTAATTTTGGCCCACTCTAACATGGTATTAGAGTTATGATGGTATATGAATACATCGATTCTATTATGAGATCTTGCATTCTTGCTTGTTTTATATTTTCATTAATTTCATTTTTCTATTTTTTATTGGGGTTTATCATAAATATATGTAGATATGAAAACCCTAAGTCTCTAAGTTAAAAATAGACAATGTCATTATATTTAAAAATGGAAAACCCCAAAGAATGGTTGTAAACTTGACCTAATTTTGTGATAGTCTATTTTTAGCTAATTTTTTAGGGTTTAAAGACTATTTTTGAATTATTAAAAATCCATACCTTCTGATGATTTTGAGGAAAAAAATTGGAGAAGTCATATATAATCTAAATTTTTGGTGGTTTTTTCAACTCAGTAATATTTCAGCCCTTCATAAGTAGGTTTGATAGTTGACATACTTTTAATGGTGTAAAAATATCCCTTGATAGACATTCCATGATGGAAAAACAACCCTTAACATACATTTCCCCTTATATTTTCACATGTTGGGTTCTGATACCTACTCTTTCTCCCTCTAGGTTTTAACCCCTACTCATGAAACATTTAGATTTTAACACATACTCAAGTATATAATGGGTTATAACTCCTATTCATGCATGAATTAGACTCTAAAAACTATTCAAGAACACTAAGGTTTATTAATCCTTCTTGTGCATACCCTAGACAACACCATTTGTTTAATACATTATCAGGTTTTAACACTTATAAAAACAAACCTCTAATTCTACCCACCTTTTCCACTTACATGTGACATCTTAGAGACTATCAATTTTAAGCTCGTGAAGGGTGACACTATTTATTTTAAAAAGAGGGGACATTTTTGATGATGTCACTCCATCATCAATCATATCAATCAAAGTGAGAATATAGGAGAACCCAAAATAAAGATTATCCCCTAGTCACATGGGAGTTAAGCACTTGGTCACTTCCAACCCAAAATTTCTTAAATTTTTATCCAAAAGGGAATAAGTGTTTTTTATAAGAAGTTGATTCCAAAAAATCAAAATAAAATTTCACATGCAAAAGTTTTCAAATTTTGTAAAGTGGAGATTTCCCTTACCATCTAAAACATCAAATGTGCATAGATTTCATCATGTTGTTCCTTTTGTGGTGTCTTATTTTTTATATTGATTTTTTTTATATCTACAGATTAGAAATATTCTCATACCTTGTAAATTTTAACTTTATACATTCATAGGGGTTTCATCTTCCTATCCTTTAAGCACATGAATTTCATAATATAATTCCTTTATGCATCATAGATCTAAGTTTTATTTTTAAACTTACACCATTCAATTATCATAAGTGGAAATTCAAAGTGAAATTGTAAAGTCTTACACTGAATCATGATAGGTATAGAAAAATAACTGACACTTGAGGTAAAGAAGGTGAAGTGGTATAATAGAAGTGATAAAGCCTATGATATTATATGCATGTCTATGTTCCCTGACCTATTATTTCATATTGAATTTATGACTAATCCTAATGAATTTTGGTCTATATTATAAAAACTCTTTGGGAAGTAAGACATGATGAGAGGTCATGATTTGGGAAATGAGTTCATCAGTTTAAGCCCAAGTGATTTTGATATGGTAAAATATTTCTTTAGAAAGTTCAAATCACTTGGGTTGTAGTTGAAAAAATGTGGTATTGATAAAAATAATGATTAATTTATTCTTTCCACCCTTAACAAGTTAGGATCTGACTATTTTGTCTTTGTTTCTACCTTCCACATCACCAAGTATGCTCTTAGAGATACACAAACTATGCCATCCTTAGATGATTTTTTTGTTAACTTAACTCAGGAGTAAGACAATCTCATTCAAATGGGTACACTAAAGTCATCTAAATTGAATGCTTTGATTTTGGGTCATAAAAAATAGAAGGCTTATGGAAATAAGGGGAAGAAATAAAAGAAGAATGACCTAGAGCAAAGAAAGGGTAAAAAATATAATACTATGTCCAAAGCATAAAAATAATCCTCTTCTTCATATAGGAAACCCAATAAAGAGTGAATCATATGTGGATAATATAATAAATATGGGCATGATTAATCCAAATTCATGAAGAAGTAAATTGACCAAATAACTAAGATGCTACAAAATCACAACATCAATGTCCTTGATTCTTCCAATCAGAGTTAATCAACACAAGGGTCTTCTAATGCCAAAGATAGTAAGTAGGGAAAAGATAAGTGCAAAGTACTTTTTGTATTTACATCCCATCCTTCCACATGGGTTATTGATTTTGGTGCATCATACCACATGGATTCATCACATGACATTTTATCATCTTTGGAGCCTTTTTCTATGCCTTCCATCTTGTTAGGTGATGATACTTTCATAGAAGTTAGTAGGAGTGGATATTTTGAAGTGAATGATGGGAAATTTCTTGATGTTATATATGTTACCCATTTATAAACCACTCTCCTATCTATTTATAATTTCACTCACATCAATTAAATAAAGATAATTAATTTCATACCTAATTCCACGGTTATTAAGGAAGCAGACAATCACTCCATTGTTGTATTTGGGAAAGTAGATCACTAGTCACAATTGTATACTTTCTCAAATTTTTATTCTATTCAACCCTCTACTCCACTTCTCACTCACTTAGATGGGGTGATTAAATTATGGCATGGGTGATTCATCCATCTTAACTTTTACTACATGGAGTAACTCGATTATCAAGACATGGTTTTAGGGTTTCCACAAGTCAAGTTTTCTAATATATTTTTCCATGGTTGCATACTTGGTAAGTATCCTAAGGAGAAGTATGACAAGGTAAAATCATAGAGAGATGAATAGATATTAGAGATTTTCCACACTAAAATTTTTGGTTCATTTATAAAACCTTCACTCAATAGGACTAAATACATGATTTCTTTCATTAATAACTTTTTGAGGCATACTTGGGTGTATTTTTTAAAGTAGAAATTTTAACTGTTTGATAATTTTTAGGACTTTGAGGCATTTATAAGAAAAATAGTTAATTAAATCCATTAAAATTTTTCACATTGATAATGGTGGTGAGTACATCAATAATCATTTTGAGTAATTATCTACATCATAGGAGATTAAACTATGATGTACAGTTCTATATAGTCCTTACTATAATGGTGTTGTATAGTAAAATAATAGGTACTTGAAGGAAAAGGCCAATTTTATACTACATTTTGAGTCTCTTGCACCTCAAAATTAGATTGAGGCCATCAACTATGCATGTTATATCCATAACCTAGTTCCTAAACAATCTGTTTCAAACTATTTTCGCTTTTCTACATTCAAAGAAAGTAAGAAACTAAAGAAATGGTATAGGGTTAGATGATACCCAGATGAGGTCTGCACACCGTTATCTAGATGTTGAAGGTACTCCTCTTTGGTTGTGGAGGATGACACCTGTAGAAGAAATAGACTAAAACAAAGAGGTTGTTAGATGGATAGAAAGTGGACTGCCAAGCGAAAGCTTGGTCCTAGAAGTGCAAAGACTTCTTGGGGGATGACAGTCCACTAATAAAAATTAGAATATAGTCAGAAATAGAAATGATAAAGACTAAATAAAATAAATGAAAGCAAATGCATACATGTAAGCAGCAATCTATCTTCACATAGTCGCCGACGTCAGTTAGTCTGCTGATGTTGATATGTCAAGGTCACTAACGTCAATTAGTCTACTGATGTCGATAGGGGCAGTGGTCAATGCCAATTAGGGTAGGGTCTAGATGGGGTCTAGATGGGTTTTAGGGATATAGAATGGTCTGAGAGTCTGTACTAGGTTGATTAGACAGTGAGTATGGTCTGTAAGAGGACCCAGATAAAAGGATAGGGTGATAGGGAGATAAGGATGAGAGAAAGCCTTTCAGCCTCTCTAGAAAGAGTAGGTTGGGTCTGTGGTCTGGTTCATAATGAGAAAATTAGTAACTAGAAAACTAATTACTAACAGTGTAAATATTTAGAATGGAAACACAGAGGAAATACTTACCTGTGGCTTGCTGAAGAATGTTGTAGACTGGTTGTACCTATCATTGATGCTGCTGGTGTAGAGGACCTCCAACAAGGTGGAGTGACTGATGTAGAGTACTTATTATTGTTGTACCTTGCTGTGTGCCTGAGAGAGAGAGAGAGAGGTCTAAAGATTGGTAGATTAAAGATTGAGGAGTGGAAGATCAAATGGTTGAAGGTTAAAAGGTCAGATCATTCAAGATTAAAGAGTTGCATCCACACTTCGGAGGTGGAATGCAGTTTTGAAGGCAACTGATGCTGGCAATACCACTGACATCGGTCGATAGTTGACCGACATCGGTGGCTGGAAGGTAGGTAAAAAGGCTAAAAATAGCCTTTCGTCCATTTTCCCAACTACCAAGTTTAAGTGTCAGGGTAAGAAATAGTCGAAGGTGGAGTAAATGGATGTGAGATTATAGAAATAGGTCATGAAATGGGGTTTAGGCATTTAATATTGGCCATGGGGGGAATGAAGGGAATCTAAGGAAAGGCATCCTAGGGTGGTGAGGTGTCAAGGGTGAGATGGAAAGGGGAGAGAATTATTAATTTAAAATAAGATAATTATTTTAAATTAATAAGACATAGGTTAGGCATGGTTAGAAGTGGAATGGGACAAAGGGGACCAAGGGGGAGAGTCAACCAAGGGTTAGACACGATTTCAGTGTCTACATTTGCCCCTTTTTATCTTCTTGGTTGTTCTTGATGAACTGCAAGACAAAAATAGGAGTTCATTACCCCAGGTATGGGATGAGGTCTTTTCATCTTGTTGGTTGTTCTGATAAACTGCAAGACAAAAATGAATGAGTTGATTGCCCCGATTATGGGATGAGGTATTCCCCCTCAAAGCAGGAGTGGAGGCAAGGGAACCTGGAATTGGGTGCTGATTTGATAGATAGATGGATGGATACAGTGAAGATGGAGTGTGAACACTGCAAAAGTTGAGATTACGTGCATACCACTTCATGAGATGGTCAGGTCAAATTATCATGTGTCAAGGGTTAAGGAGTGCCAAAATCAAAATAACCAGGCCCTAACATTTGGTTGTAGCTGATTGGGTTATTTGATCCAAGCTGTAGCTCTAATGGTCATTGTGTTCCAAGTATCCTAGGCTCAGGAAGTGCTCTTAGAAACACAAAAAATGTCACAAGTAGTGGGGATCAAATTGCTCACGATCCTAGTACTTGTGAGGGTCAAAATTCAAGTTGTGGATAATTTTTCTAACCATGCGTGAGGTAGCATACATGCAAAAATAACCAAGGCAACATTGTCTTGGAAGTGGTCGGGGTCAAAGGAGATAGTCGCGATCTCCATGGTCATTAGTCGAGTCAAGGTTGAGATATAAGTAATCTCAAGTGATGGGTGTTGATAGATGGTCCATTAGATGGATGGATGAAGGAATGGCTGAGCTAACCTCAGAAGACCTCGTGTCAACTGAGTGCTGCCTACATAGCCCCTATCGTTAGGGCCTCAGGCCGATGTAGTTTAGATGAAGAGTCAAAGTGGTCAATGATTGGTTTGGTCAGGTGATGAATGATGAGGGTAAGATGGTTTGTCCATCAAATAGATGAATAAATGGATGTGGTCGAGCTAACCCTAAAAGATGCCTATCATCTGAGTGTTGCCTACATAACCCCTGTCGAAGGGCCTCAGACCAATGTAGTTTAGACTAAGAGGCAAAGTGGTCAATGATTGGTTTGGTCATGATGAAATGATGAAGGTAAGATGGTTTTTCCATCAGATAGATGAACAAATGGATGTGGTCAAGCTAACCCCAGAAGATGCCTGTCATCTGAGTGCTACTTACATAGCCCCTATCAAAGGGCCTTAGACCAATGTAGTTTAGACGAAGAGTCAAAGTGGTTGATGATTGGTCTGGTCATGATGAAATGATGAGGGCAAGATGATGTTATAGCCTTTTCCATATTGTGTGATGGTGTATTTTGTAACATTGGTTAAGAGGTCTTTCATCCCTAGCAAGTTTCCATATTCATGATGGATGTTTGCTAAAAATGAAATGAGTCTATTTATGCTTCAGCAAGCAATGGTTTATGCTTGACATAAATTGTGTGGTTGATAGTTTCCATGTGTATTGGTTTCCATAAAAACTATGTGAAATGGACTATGTCATGTCGGTGGTCTGAAAAAGTTTGGGTTGATTTGGTTTGGTTGGCAAATGATTTGGTTGGATTGGTTGTGACCAAGATATAAAAAGTGAAAGGCGCATTGCTCTTTCATTGACAAGGACTATAATGATGGCATAGGTAGAGGGTTGTGTAGAAACAAAAGCCCCGTTCATGCATTACATTGTTGACCAGTGGTTGTGTGAGAGAAGCAATCGAATCACTTGACGTTAAGTGAGCTTGAAATCCCTTGAGTATGTTGGGGTGATAGGGGTGATATGTGAGATGGATGGAAGGGGGAACCCTTTTTGGTAGGAACAACTTTGCCCCTTTTACAGGTGACCCTGAGAACGACTATAGACAAGTCCATGACTTTATAGTTTGTCATTCAATTTTTTTTTTGCAGACTGATCGATGTGAGAAGTCTGCAAGGGGATGTTGTTTTGCTTTGTGGTCATGTTGTGAAGCTAATCGATGTGGGAAGCTTCTATGATAGTGCTGTGTATAGCAAGATTTAGGCATAGCCATCTTTTGAGGGAGTGGTCTATATTCTGCTTTATATGTTTTTGATATGACTTTGGCCTAGCTGTCCTTTAAGGGAGCAGTCTAGTAAATACAACAATTATGTAGCTGTCCTTCGAGGGAGCAGTCTACATTTATGATTTATGACCTTTGATATAGGCATCCCAATTTTATATATATATATATATTGGTTTTTGTTGACTGAAATTTTGGTCATGGACTTGACTATAGAGGTTTAAAGGGTTTCCCTTTTATTAGGACAAAGCATTCATGCTTGACAAAAGGGGTGACTAATGTTTGTAGAGTTGAGGGTTGAGGGAGATAGAAATGATGATGACAAGGATTGCCCAAGGGATCGAGCTTAAGTTAAACATCAGGTGTTTGAGTACTCGACTAATAGTAGATAGGTCAAAGATGCAAGGCATAAAGGGGCTTAGGTTCTGATAAATCTCTGACTCATGCTTGTGTTATGATGCAAGGTCCAAGTCAATTAGGAGCAAACTTGCCCCATTTGCTTCATTCCAAATTGGTCATATGTTGGTTGATGATTAAGAAGTTAGTTGATATTTGGTCGAGGCTTGGTCGATATTTAGTCGAGGTTTGGTCAAGGCTTGGTTGAAACTTGGTTGAGGTCGATGTTTGGTCAATGCTTGGTTGGTTAAAGTTTGGTCGATGCTTGGTTGAGACTTGGTTGAGGTCGATGTTTGGTCAAGGTTTGGTCGAGGCTGGGTCGAGGCTTGGTTGATGATTGGTCGAGACTGGGTAAAGGTTTGGTCAATGCTTAGGCGATGATTGGATATTGTTTGGTCAAGGGTCGGTTGATTGATATGTGCTTGGTGATTGGTTGGTTGATATGTTGTTGGCATGTTTGGTCGAGGTCAGTGTTTGGTCATTATTTAGTTGGTGTTTGGTTGAGGCTTGGTCGATACTTGGTCGAGGCTTGGTAGATGGGGATGTCTAAGGGATAGAAACATGTCTTTTCCCTTTATCCTTTTGGGTTGGTGGGCTGGTGGTCAAGTTGACCATGTTGATTTCAAATAATGAGGTAAAAGGTGGTGGAGGGACCATAGTCTGGTGTTGAGATCCTGATTTAGGTGATGATGTTTGTGAGGCATGTAATGGTGTCAAAGATTTGGCAAAGGGGTAGTCAAGAGGATCCTTGATGAGAAGGGTATCCTTTTTTTAGTGTTGATGAATGGCAGCTTTAAGAGTGCAACAATGCTCAGTGTCATGTCTAGGTTTGTGATGATAGTGAAAAAATTTAGTGTTGTCAAACCAAGATGGTCTTGATCTGAGAGTTGAAGGTTTGTTGATAATATGATCAAGAAGAAGGGTGTCTTTCTCCAAGCATTGGTGAATGAAACCCTTGAGGGCACAATAATGCTCAGTGTCATGTCTTGGTGTGCGATTATACGCACAAACCTTAGTGTCATTGAACCAGGGAAATTTTGGTTTGAGAGATTGGTATGGTTTAAGAGGTGGAAGACTGATGTGAGAAGACTGAAACAATTGTTGTAACAGCAAGGCATAAGAACCTACCAATGGGTCTGTGTGTTTTTTTATAGTAGGGGTTGGTGACTTTTGTTTTGGAGGCGTAAGAGGCATTGGTCATTTTGGAGGGAATATATGTTTAATGGGTAAAGGGGATAATGGAGGCAATTTGCCTCTATGAGGTGTTGGAGTAAGAAGAACCCCTATTAAGGTGGATGGATGTGAGCCCAAAATAGAGGGCAATGATGAAGGTGGGGGAGGAATTCTCTAGTGTGGTTTAGTGGCCTTCTTTGGTTTGGTTTGAGGGCCACTATGGTGTGAGGTAAGGTTAGAGTCTACCCTTACTTGTGGGTGAGTGAGGTTTGATATAGGCTAAATGTCAGGAGATTTAGTCTCTTTTGGTTTGATGGATGCCTATGCAGATTTGGGCTCAGTTATGGATGGGGGTGAGTGAGATGTAGTGATCTTAGGCAAAAGACAAGAGAAAACCATCACTGGGTCTTCCTCGGTTGAAGTGGGTGAAGAGATAGGGTCTTCTCTTGGTGGAGAAGAAATTGGAGAATGTGAATCCTCAAGAGGATAGAGGGCAAGGATGATGGTGCCTTCTACTTGTGGTTGAGGAGTAGGAAGGCTAGCGTCCTCCGTTGGTAGCAAAGAGGAGGGTGGTGGGGCTAGTGGTGCCGGTATGGTTGAAGCATCCTGAAATATAAGAAAGGTTGATGGAGAAATAATAGGAGAAGAAAGGTCTTCTACCTATGGAGGAGGTTGGTCAGGGACAAGAGGCGAGACTGTGTTGACCATGCGCATATCATGCTCTTGGGAGCTATCAACCATGGTCTAGATAATGTTTTGGTTAGGATGATGGTTAGGAAAGGGTTGTTTGAAGATGTTGATGTGTTGATTAGGTGGTGCATTTAGGTTATCCAAAACAAGATCTCCCTTATTGATCATGTCTTGGACAATGTTCTTGAAGGTTCGGCAGTTGTTGGTGTCATGGCCTTGGACGCGGTGATAATGACAGAAGTCATTTTCCCTATACCATGCAGGGATAGGTTTTGAAGGGTTGAATTGAGGTGGTTAGATTTGAGGGAGATTGAGGACCCCCTGCTTGATGAGTTTATCCAAAACGGAAGCGTATGATTCTCCTATAGGAGTATACTGACACTGTATATACCATTGTTAGAATTGTTTGGTGATGCTTTGAGATGTTGAAGGTTGAGATTGGTTGGTCATTGTTGAGGATGGTGATCTAACAACCACAGTGTTTGCCACTCCTTTAGACTTGGAGTGGGAAGAATAAGGTTTGGAAGAAGAAGGGTCATCGGTTTTTGCATTGGTATTATGTAATTTGACCCTATTTTATTCAATAGCATAGAGTTCAAGCTTTTGAGCCATGGTGAAAGCTTCGTCAAAAGTGTGGAATGTTTGAACCTACAAGGTGGATGAGATGTGCGTGGCACATGCTCGAGAGAAGAGCTTAATGAGCTCGAGTTGAGGCAAGGAAAAGGAGAGCTGGTCGATTAAGCTTCTCCAATGGGCAACAAAATTGGTTATAGATTTGTCATCGAATTGTTTGATAAAGTATAAGTCCATGATTGAGACCTTTTTGGTGATATTGATAGAAAAGTGGTCGAGAAGTAATTGGGTGAGTTGAGTGAATGAAAAGATAGAGTGACTGGCAAGGGAGCTGTACCAATCGAGGGTGGGGCCAAAAAGTGACATGGGGAACGTGCATAACAATAACGCATCGTCATGGGCTATCAAGTAACAAGCATGTTTGAATGCTCGCATATGTTGTTATGGGTCTTCCTTACTTTGGAAGTGAGTAAACTTAGGAAGTTCCAACTGACTGGGATACGGTCAAATTGGGATGGAGGGATGGATGGGTTCGTTGCAAATTTGGTCATATGAAAGAGCATTACTTGAACCAAAAATGGAAGCCTCAAGACTAGACATTTTGTCCATTAGCATCTTGATGAGATTGGCTGATGGATTGGTAGATGGGGCACCCCCTAGGTTTTAAGGCACTTGAAAGGTGATAGAAGAGGCATATGACGTAGTCGGTTGCACTTGTATAGGCACAACGTATTGATGACTAGTCATAGGGATAGAAGTGGAAGCCAAGGGTGGTTGTGTCATGAAGGTAGAAGGCATAAGTTGACTAGATACCACCAAAGGTGGTTGCATGGTGGCATTGGAAAAATGGGAGGTAGACACTCCTACATTTATAGGGGTAAGAGTGTGTGGAGTCGAGATAATCAAGTTCTGATATGATGTATAACTTGGTTGAATTGCGTGTGGTTGAGGGGGTAATGAAACCCCGATGGAGGTCAGTCCAAAAATAGATGAGGAGGCCAAAATTTGTGTATTGGCCATGGTCAAGTTAATGGTTGAGGTGATAGTCTGAGTCATAAAAGGCTGGGTAGTGGATGGTGTTGATGTCATCACCGCTTCACCCAAAAGGTCTCACATTTGGTTTCTTGCGAGATAGTGTTGGAGAGCCTTGATGTTGTGGTCAAGGAGTCTCTCAAAGTTTGGGTCCCTTTCAGGGACAATTAAAGGTTGATTGGGAGTTGGTCGGGTAGGAGTTCATTCAGTCTCTGAATGATACTCCATTAGAGGACTAGGCATAGATGGCGAAGGCAGGAGTGGTCATTGCCTTGCGTGGTTAAGAAGAGTCCTGGCTTGACTGCGTGTCAAAACCATTCAAGGCAAGAAGGGTCAAGTTCCAGAAACTATGTTTTTTTAGTTCCAAAAAACTAGAATGTGTGTTGGATAGCAAGAAAGTTAGGTTTTAAGCTTGCTATTTGGGAAAGAAAGATTTGGATAGTGACCGACATTGGTTTGAAAAAATGATGTCGGTGAAATAGATTGCCGATGTTGGTTAGATAACCAATGCCAGCGAAGAAAGGTTGCCGACGTCGGTGGTAAAATTGATGTCGGTGACTGTGTTTTCCAGAAACTCAAAAAATTTGAGAGTTTTTAGAAGAAAAGAAGAAAATGTCCTCACTAGCTCAAAAAACTAGATAAAGACAGAAAAGAAGATGAAGACAAGCAGACCCTAAGCATTAAATCCTAAGAATAAACTTATTAGAATCCTATTGGCTTATGCCTTAGATGAATGTGTTTGGGAAGTTGGCTTGCAGAACGGGTCCTAGAAGAAGCAGTTTAGAGTTGGTTTCAGGTTAGTTTCGGTGCTCAAGAGTCTGTATTAGGTTCTGTACATGGCCTGGTGCTAAGGAGCAAGCTCCCCTCACTTCACGAGCCCAGTGATAAGCTGGTATTGCTTAGCCAGTATATACGTCCCCTAGAGATTATCCTCTACTAGAGAATAGAGTGGGTTTTCCCCTTAGTGGTGAAGTCCAAGTGGGATTGCCAGGATGGGTAAGGTATCTGCTAGGTGATGAAATCCTAGTCAGACCTTGTCTCAGGTAAGTTAAGATGTTTGATTTGTGCAAGTGATTTGGATGTGTAACATAAGTGGCCTACGATTAATTCATGATGCGATTTTAATTACTAGATGTGTGGACTAAAAATGCAAGCAAGCATAAATGAAATGCAATAGATTTTAAGCCCAAAATGAAATGTGAGTTTAGATGAAAACAAGTTGAGAAAGGGTTGAAGAGTATGAGTTGACTAGTCTAAGATGCAAGAAGAAATGACAAGAAAAAGAAAGGTTCTTTTTAACTTGCTTATGGTGTATTTTGGAAGAGATAGAAGAAGAAGATGAAAGGATAAACCTAATGCACCTATATGAAAAGAAATAAAAAGAACCCAAGGAAGACCCTAGGGTCCCACCGGGCGTGCCAGAATGTTTCAAACTATTTTTGCTTTTTTACATTCAAAGAATGTAAGAAACTAAAGAAATGGTCTAGGGTTAGATGATACCCAGATGAGGTCTATGCACCATTATCCAGACATTGAAGGTACTCCTCTTTGGTTGTGGAGGATGACACCTACAGAAGAAAGAGACTAAAACAAAGAGGTTGTTAGATGGATAGAAAGTGGACTGCCAAGCGAAAGCTTGGTCCTAGAAGTGCAAAGACTTCTTGGGGAATGACAGTCCACTGATAAAAAGTAGAATATAGTCAGAAATAGAAATGATAAAGACTGAATAAAAGAAATGAAATCAAATGCATACCTATAAGTAGAAATCTATCTTCACACAGTCACTAACGTCGGTTAGTCTGCCAACGTCAGTATGTCAAGGTTGCCGACGTCGATTAGTCTATCAACGTCAGTAGGGGCAGTGGTCGATGTCAGTTAGGATAGGGTCTGAATGGGGTCTGGACGGGCTTCATGGCTATAGAATGGTTTGAGAGTATATTTGGATGGTCTGAGAGTCTGTGCTGGGTTGATTAGATAGTGAGTATGGTCTGTAAGAGGACCCAGACAAAAGGACAGTGTGACAGGGAAATAAGGATGAGAGAAATCCTTTCAGCCTCTCCGAGAAGAGCAGGTTAGGTCTATGGTCTAGTTCATAATGAGAAAAGTAGTAACTAGAAAACTAATTACTAACAGTGTAAATATTTGGAATGGAAACATAGAGGAAATACTTACCTATGGCTTGCTGAAGAATGTTGCAGACTAGTTGTACCTATTGCTGATGATGCTGGTGTAGAGGACCTCCAGCAAGGTGGAGTGACTGATGTAGAGTACCTATTATTGTTGTAGCTTGATATGTCCTTGAGAGAGAGAGAGAGAGGTCTGAAGATTGGTGGATTGAAGACTGAGGAGTGGAAGATCAGATGGTTGAAGATCGAAAGGTTAGATCATTCAAGATTAAAGAGTCAGATCTGCACTTCGAAGGTGGAATGCAGTTTTGAAGGCAACCAACGCTGGCAATACCACCAACATTGGTTGACAATTGATTGATGTTGGCAGCTGGAAGGTAGGTAAAAAGGCTAAAAATAACCTTTCATCCATTTTCTCAACTGCCGGGTTTAAGTGTTGGGGTAAGAAATGGTCAAAGGTGGAGTAAATGGATGTGAGATGATAGAAATAGGTCATGAAATGGGGTTTAGACATATAATATTGGCCATGGGGGGAATGAAGGGAATCCAAGGAAAGGCATCCTAGGGTGGTGAGGTGTCAAGGGTGAGATGGCAAGGGGAGAGAATTATTAATTTATAATAAGATAATTATTTTAAATTAATAAGACATAGGTTAGGCATGGTTAGAAGTGGAATGGGACAAATGGGACCAAGGGGGAGAGTCGACCAAGGGTTAGACATGATTTCAGTGTCTACACAATCATTGAAAAGAGTCAATCCTTTTGAAACTTGGTGTGTTTGAAAACCCACAATTAATCACTTTCTAGTGTTTGTATCTCTTTTTATGGCTTGTATTTTGAAGAATAAATGTAAGTAATGGAACTTTAGAGTCATACTTGCATCTTCATTAGATATCATGAGGATGTTAAAGGATGCATGCTTGTATATTTCACCACTTGAATTGTTCATTGAGAGGAGTGTTCTATTTCAATAAGGTCCTCAAGACTCTACACATGAAATTCCTCCCTTTTCCTTGAATACGCAAGGATTTGATTATAGTTTTGATTATTCAAATACATTTGAATAGATTCATGATGATATAGATTATTTTTCTAGTTTTAATTATGAGAGTGGTGATTATCATTCCCTTCCACTTTATCTTATAATATCCTCATAGGATGAGGGATCCCCTCCTAACTCTCCAAGCACTAGTCCTCTTTCAGTGTTAGCCAATGGGTTGGAGATCCATCACACATTGGCAAACCCATTCAAAATTCCATAATTCCCCACATGATTTCATTATATCTACTTCTTATTTTTAGTCATTTCACAAGGCATCAAGCAATCCTTAGTGGGATACTACTATGGAAGAAGAGTGTTACATATTGATTCTCTCACTAAACTAATTTAGAAATTTATTCATGGATTAATATGGTTGTTACATTTATTTTTACTTTTTAACAAAATTATAATTCATATGTTATTATGGGATAAATGTATGTTACTTAGATTTCATGAGTTCATTATTTTGAGATGATAAATCATGAAATTTTTATATAATGATTATGTTACATTTGTTTTTATAGCATTTTGTTATACGTATCATGATATACTTGACTAACTTCTTGTTGTGAGGTGGATGTAGGAGAATTCATCCCTCAGAACATGATGGAGGGAGAGCATCATTGGAGAGAGTGGCATAGATGGAGATAGTGAAGGATGATAGAGGAATTTATATGACCCCTAAACACACCACAATAAATTAAAAATTTTATATGCATTATGTGTTTAGATTAATAGATATTAAAATACATGTTTTAAATATTAGTACATAGTTATGGAATAAATATTGTATGTGTTTAAATTTTGTATGTAGATTCAATTGTATAAACTACAATTTTGTGTCTTATACAAATTATTTTGTGTCATAGGCCTTTATTTTTAATATTTCATCCTAAATCCACCTATCTTAAATTTTAAATTATTTATCATTTAGATACTTGATAATTTATTTTCACAAATTATTGTATTACCTTTTAAACCACCTAAATCTAATTTACAACCTACCCCTATATAAATCCATTGCTAACAAACCCATGATTATAATCCTAAATTACCCTATAGTTATATTAAACCAAAGTAGATAAAATAAAAAATTTAATAAAAATGGTGAATCAGTGATGATTCTCCCATGATCGACACAAATTTTATCGATTGACATCGATCTATATATACACAGGCAACCCTTTAGTTTTAGGCCCACAAACTTTCAATCCTAAATGTTGTTTATATTTATTTCAAATAATTAAAATTTAAAACCTAGCTCTATGATGATGAAATTAAGCTATACCTAGTCCACAATAGTCATCATAAATAAAAGAAATTACTTGCACTTGTAGAAATAATACACTTTGCTTACATCCATTTCAAGGTAAGTTCTTTGTCTTAATTATTTAATTCCTCATTTCATTCTATCTTCTCTTATTTATTACACTATTAAGACATCTTAGATATCCATTGTTTCCTTTTTAAATATCCTCTATTATCCTTTATCTAATTATTTAGAATCTTATGTAGTTTTAACAAAATCAATGCTAATTTATCTAAATCAACACTGATTCTATAGGATCGGCATTGATCCTTGCACTCTATTTTAAAATTTGATAAATTTAATCCTAAAACACTATATTGGATCAATTTGATTTTTTTTCCTTTTTAAACATGGAATGTATCTATATATGACTTTACTTTAAATTTCACATGACATAATAAAAATCATTGATCTACACATCATCTCTCAACCCTTTTTTGCTGACCAAAGTGACATAAATTTTGAGTTATCACTTTGTGCCATTAATTATTCTCCTTCAGTTGAAGCCACTTTTGACCAATTATATGCTATACAAAAATAGGTGAATTCTTCCACAGCTTATTGGGATGAATTCATTACTTATATTGAAAATTTAAACTAAGATTAGTTTTTAATCATTTTCTTATCGCATCTATATCACATCTTTTTATTTTTTAATTTCAATGTTTATTTTCCACTTAATTGTGAAAATAGTGAGATGACATCCAGTTGAGGAAGTTAATAACTTCTCGAGACCGGTTTCTAACTAGGTAGCTCACTTATCTACCTATTAGTTCATTTTGTCCAAGTTGTCTCATTATGTGTAGGTTATTATTCCAAGCCAAAAAAAAGTTCCTACATATGCTGGATTCAAACAATGCACAACCGTATTATTATCTCCATGTATTCCTCATAAACCCTACATTTCTTTAAGTTTTTAGTAGATAAATAAATAAAAAATAAAAAATGAAAAAATATTATTACATACTAACATGCCTAATGGGATCCCTAAGGTCTCATTAATCTTGTTGTTTTCATTTTAAAATTATTTAGTAGTCACCTCTTTTATTGATTGTTTATCTTTGTTCAAAAAAGAAAAATCCAAAAATTCTACTTTTCCTTTTAAAGGTTTAAAAAAATTGTACTCATCGTTCACTTACTTAGATAGTTCATGTAGACTAATCTAGGCAAATCAATATGTCATAATAATCACACCTTATCACACACATCCAAAACCACATAATATTAAAATGAACAATCAAACATTTCCCACTTAGGTGGACCCACTTGGATTTCATCACCAAGGGGAAAACTAACTCAGTGTATTGACCAAGAATAAAAATTATGGAAAGAAGTATAAAATCTAAGCACATGACACCCTTATCATTATGATGTGTGAAGTGAGGGGGTAGGCACCAATACCAAACTACATACATTCTTCCAACACAAAATCAATTTTCAATGTACCTTCATGTATATATAGGTTCCCATCCTTAAATGAAAACTCGAAACCATTTTTAGATTATTGTTTCTTAGTTCCCTCATTGACCTTTTTTTCATTATCACACTTTAAAGTTAAATTATTAAAAAAATATAATATTTTTAGGTAAAGTTTTTAGTGGGTGTGCTTATTTCCACTAAAATAAGATAATCAAAAAGATTATTATATGCTTTTTTATTTCATTTATTGATTTCTCTTTGGGGCTACATGGTTTTGAAATGACAGTAATTACTAAAGTAAACTGAATCCCAAATCTTATCCTCATCCATGGAAAACTAATCAAGTCTTCATAACTCTCTTGAGTCTATGGGGGAGGGCATTCCCTAGTTCTATACTTAGGGATATACTAAATTTGCCACCATATTGGAATATAATATAATTTCTCATAACCATTATATTATCACTTGATCCATCCATATTCCACTTTCCCCTCATACATAGTCTTATGGGAATGCTTTTGGCATGCCTCTAGAGGGACCTAAAGGTTTTACTATAGCCATGGTTTCCTCTCTTAACAATCTTCCCCCAACAGGTTTCAATACTAACACTACGCAATCTTTAAACAATCCACCTCTGGTAGCATCTAGTCATCTATCTCCAATTAGTACCTAGGCCCAAAATATTACCTCACCTCAATGCACGTTTACTCCACCTCCTACCATGGCACCTCATAACATAGTGATTTCAATCCCTGTAACTCTCCCACCCATCCAAACTAGCATAGCTTCAAATCCCCAAACTTAGCCTTTACAATAAGCTCCCCTGAGTTAACATCCTTAGTCATACATCCCATTGACTACCCAATACGTATCTATCTTACAATCCATTGAATCTACTTATATATCCTTGCAAGCCCCATAATATGTGGTGGCATCCCAACTAATTATGACCACTTCAGTTGGTTACCCCTTGTCACAACCCTTTTCCACTCCATTTCATACCTATAAACTTTCAAAATAGAATGTCTTTGGGGGTATTCCTCAATATAATACCCAACATAACCTTATGAACATCCTTATGAATAGGATGGAAAATTTGGAAGCCTTTACCTATGGGAAGAAAAATATGCTCACTTATGAGCAAATATACAATAAACCCATGAATCCAATTAGATCATACCCCTCATAATGGGAACTTTTGAAATTTATGAAATTTCAAAATAAGGAAGATCATCAACAACAAATTCATTCATTTATATATTCTTATTATCTTATATCCCATGATGATGCTCTTTTCCTAATAATGTTTTCCATGTCACTAGCTAGACTAGCTTTAGACTGGTACATTTTTATCCCTTAACATTCCCTATTCTATTTTATTTAATTATCCCAAATATTTTTAGATCACTTTTCCATTAACATTGTAAGAAAATTTACCATAATTGACCTCTATGACATTAGATAATTCGATGATGAATTTATCACTAATTTCATGGCTAGATGGTGGAGTCTTATAAACTAACTTTTTTCATTCCTAAACCATAACTTATAAATTATTTATGATATCATGTTCTAAACATATATTTTCAACATTAAAGGTTCAATCCTTTAAGGTTTTTGATAAAGCCTTTTCTATGGACCATAAACTAGAAATATAATCTTTAGAAGAAGGGAAGGTAATGTTACATAATAAAAAATTCAAACCTGATCCCTCCAAAGGAATTAAAAATAGCAAAACCAAAGGAACTGATAATGTTTTGGCCTTAAAATCACACTCCCATAGACAAAAATCCAATTCAAACCCTCTAACTCCCAAGCACAATCGTAAGAACCATTAACATGTTTTCTTCTGTGGTAGTACACACCCTTAGGAGAATCTTATGTTTCTATTTTATACAATCTCTTAAAATCATCTATCATCAAAATTAATCTATTTATGCCTCTTGATGAATCTCTCCTTAAGCCCAGTTGGTTTAAAGAAAATGACTTTTGTAATTACCATCATGTAGCAAGTCATGACATCAATAGTTATCACTAGTTCAAAGGTCTAGTGCAAAACCTTATTGATCAAGGAGAGTTATAGTTAGATAAAACTAATTCTCCTCCTAATAAATACATAGACATCTTTAGGTAGTCATTCCATAACCATGTCTCTACATCTAATTCTGTATAGTCTAACTTAGGATGCACTTAAGACCACAAGGCCCATGTGATAAGTATGATCCATGATCAACTCCTACCTAAAGAGGTTGGTAGTGATTTTGAATCACCTTACATGATAACTAAAATCATAAATCTCCTTATATTAAATGCATTTAAACCATTTGAATCAAGTATATCTATCCCCAAGATTCACTCAAGCTTTCCAGATCTCATTATTTGGGATCCTCCTGAGGAAATATTACCTAAACTCATTCAAGATAATCAAATAGAAACAAAGGATGAGAAAGATATCAAATAATATGTTTGTTTAGACATCCTAAAATATATTCATACCACTCCTTTTGTCACTAAAACACCTTCATGTAGAATACCCATACCCTCTTCCTTACTCCCATCTTAGAATATTGTTATGTTACTTCAATCAAACCCAAGACCAACTCACTTGATAATTCAAGAAGAGCCAAATAATGTAAAGAGAGAAATCAGGGGAAATGCTTTACAAAGTAGAAACAAAAAACTCAATGCATCACAATGAAAATCCTTATAAAATCCTCCCATAATTATTAACCTCCCTAAAAAGTATATCCCTGCCACCCCCGATCATATTTGAAAAAGGAAGGTGCCTCTGCCACCTATTTGAACTAGAGCATCCATATTAGGACCTCATCCTTTAGTGAGACTAAAAAAACACCATTTTAGAATCAAATTCTAAAGAGAATATACCATTACAAAGGTATATTTCCATTGTAATAATGCCAATTCATAATCCTTGAAAACCCTACTACCTACGAGGCCTAGGTGTAAATTTTTATCTTGAACATAAAGTACCTAATATGGGGAATATTCAAATAACCAGTTTGAAGGATCAAGGCTCAAAAGAAAATACAACCTCCATGCCAATGCATTAAAAGTTTAAAAAACCCATCCAAGATCAATTAATTTGGTACTACTCTAATATTCTCAATCAACTTCTTTAAACTTCCCTTGTCACACTACCACCCATAAAACTTGTTAACCCCCATATTCAGAAGCTAACATGGTATTGGGAAAAGAAGAAATGTGCATATCATTGAGTAGTGGGACATGCCACTAAATTTTTTAACATGCTAAAAGTTTTCTTAAACTTATTAGAATAAAATGATCCTTTAACATAATTATTTGGTCATGACTATCCCCATAATCAAACTACTAGGGTCACATCCACCTTAAGAACTAGTAGACCATCAAAAAGATCAAAATGAATTTTGAAGGAAGATAGAATCTTTGATAGAAATCAATATCATCACCTTCTAAACCCTTTATATTTGGATGAGTCTAAAAACATGATAGATCTACCATTATTTTAGATAGGTGTGATACACATAGATACATAATCTCAGACCTAAGATCATAAGACCTAAAATCCTAATAAATTCAAAGTAACTATTACAAAATCCCTTGATTCTACTACAAATAGTCCTAAAACACCCATCTAAAAACCTAAAATTTCTATTTTAGGAAAAGCACAAAAAAATAATGCTTTAGAAGTGATATAGATATCTATCCTAAATTAGCTTCACCAACTCCCAGTCAGGATGTCTTGATATGAACTTGTCAAAAAATATCCACATCATCATGAGGCTATGATAGAAGCCTTCTGAGTTATTGAGATATAATTAGATAAACCCAAACCTCTATCAAATTTTATTGTATCACTTCAAAGGTCATCATCTATAACATTCCATGATTCCAAAATATCACCATTGTAACCATATGACCAAGATATGCCACTATTTATCATTCCCAAATTGATCAAACCCAAAAAAAAGTAATGATTGATAATGGAGAAAACATAAATATTATCTCCTCTCATGCTTTTAATAAACTATAGTTACCTAAAAATATTATAACTCAATATCCAACCATCTTATAAAAATTCAATGATACTATGATCCCTACATTAGGAATGGTTATCCTTCCCATCCAAGTAGGTGCATGTACCCTCCCTAAGTTATTTTACATAATATAAGGGGAGTTTTTATACACTATCTTATTGAGACATCCCTATATATGATTTATGCATTACATCCCCTCTACCTTGCACCAATGTCTTAAATTTGAATATTAGGGTAAGGTCCATAGTATATTAAATGATCCTCATCCATTTAAAACTTGCAACCTTTTAACTTTCAACCAAATGATGTCTTGATTCTATTAAATAACATTATCCCATCATCATCCTATAAAAAAATATATAGTATAATAATCCCTACATCAAGAATTGTTATTAATTAATCCCTTGATTCCATGATCTATCAAATCTCGATGGGATAATATAAATTACTAATGATCAACCTCTCCCCACTCCCTAGGAATATGGGTGTCCCAATAAACAACATGTGTATTATCCTAATCTCAGGGAACTCATTCCCTTCAGTCCACCTTTCCTCCACATTCATTTAATATATGAGGGGATTGATCAACCTTTTTTAGGTTCTAATATCCAAACCCATGACAAACCATTCACCTCAAACTTATCATTCCTAGATAAACCCTACATTGTAAGAACATACCTACAATGGTGTTCTTGGAAGGGGTTTGGCATATGATGCTGTGAATAAGGGCCACACAAGGTCACATTAGGTGATTTTAGGAATCCCCATGAAAGGCACAACCTAGGTTTTAACAAAAATTTCAAAACCATCCTAAAAACCACTATTATACCTATTCTTCAAGAGGACATGTCATCCTCACCATTCAACATCCATTTTGAGATAGATGAGGTTGTATCCATTCATCCATATTTTTTTAATTTAATTCCATTGTTATATAACCTCTCACCTATCACATCAATGGGGAAGCCAAAACCATTCCTCTCTCCTACCCAAACATGATAGGGAAATATTTTCCCACCATCCCTGTTCTTCAATGCTAAGATGATGAGCCAACCTTAAATCATTTAGGCATGATAACTCACATCTATGCAATTCTCTTCCCTCTAAAAGTTCCAATCTATTAAATGAATCTATTGTAAACCTTAAAAATTCATGGAGTCTCATGAGATCTTATGTTAATGTTGACAAGGGATACATGAGGTCACGTTAAGGGATTTTAGGAAGCCACATGCCAATTATGGTCTAGGTTTTAACAAAAATACCAAAAATACCCCATAAACCACTCTTCTACCAATTCTCAAAGAGGACACATCATCCTCACCATCCTCCAACATCCCCTTCTATGACAAAGAACATTATATCCATTCCTCTAGACCTTTTTTCAATCAATTCCATCACTATGGAACCTTGCATCTATCACATCAATGGGGAGGTAAAAAACATTCCTCTTTCTTACCCAAACATGATAGGGTAGGATTTCATCACCATTCTTATTCTTCAGTGCCAAGATGATGAGTTGATCTTAACTCGTTTAGGTGTATAGAACTTCCATCTATGCAATTCTCTTCCATCTAAAACCTATAGTCTATTAAATGAAGCTATCATCGATATTAACATAAGATCTCATGAGACTCCATGAATTTTTAAGGTTAGTGAATATTTATTTCCTCAGAGCACCAAGATTTCACTATGTTTCTAGTAGATCGTAGAGAAGCATTTGATTGGTCCTATAGTGACATGCCTGGTATCGATCTTGCTATTATCATCCATAACATTATTAGGTTTCTTTATGCCAAACTTGTAAAACAAAAAATTTGAAAAATTCATATTCACATTTCACTCTTGGTTAAATAAGAATTTCAATTTCTCTTATCGATCAATTTTATCCAACCTATTGACTACCCTTAATGGGTGTCTAATATTGTCCCTATCAAATAACCCATAAGAGTACTATTCCTTTAAACTAACTTTCACAATCTTAATCTCACTTATCATAATGATGACTTCCCTCTTCCTAATATTGACTACTTGGTGGACATAACATCTGGTCACTAAATGTTGTTAATTATAAATGGTTTCTCTAGATACAATCATATCCTTATCACACTAGAATATCAGCATAAGACTTCATTTATTACTTCTTTGGGGACCTACTACTATTGAGTTATGCCTTTTGGCTTAAATAATATTGGGGCCACCTATAAAAGGGATAGGACCTATATTTTCCATGACATAATACATAAAATCATTGAATATTATGTGGATGATCTCCTTGATAAGTCAAAATTTCAAAAAAGACCATCTTTTAGTGTTTAAAATAGTATTTTCTCACCTAATATAGTCTTGTGTTCATCTCAATTCCAAGAAATGCATTTTTAGGTTTTTGATAGGTAAGATTTTGGGTTTCATCATCTATATTCAAGGGATAGAGGTCAACCTCACTAATATCAAATCCATTATATAAATTCTACCCCTATCCAGTCTTAGGTAACTCCATAATTTGTAAGGAAAATTATAGTTTATTCATTATTTTATCACCCAATTATCCAATCAATGTCAACCATTTAATCACCTCATAAGTAAATATACCCACTTAAATTAAGACTATAGCTATCAAGAAGCCTTTAATTCCCTCAAAATATATCTACTCTCACCACTAGTTCTTGTTCCTTCTAAGAAGGGGTAACCTTTATTTTTATATATTTAGGCTATAGACCATGCCCTAGGAGCCATGTTTGCCCATCATGATGAGAAACATAAATAAGAGGTATTTTATAATATAATTCACACTCTCATTGAATATGAGGTATGTTATACACATATAGAAAAATTATGCTTATCTCTAGTCTTTGTATCTTCCAAACTTTGCCATTAACTACTCAATAACAAAAACTATGTGGTTATGAATGCAGATCCCCTAAAATATATGAGTTAAAAGCATTATCAAAATTAATATATGGCCAAGTGGATCATGATTTTGGTAGAATTTGATCTTGAATTTATCCACTAAAAATAAGTTAAAAGTCATATCATTAACGATCAACTTGCTAAGGCACCTCTTGTTGATAATAAACCAATCAATTATGAATTCCTAGATGAGTCCATAGCCTCCACATCTCAATTATATCTAAAATATCAAATTACTCTATTATTTTATGGATCCAAGTATGAGCTTTTTGGGGGAGATGAAATTATCCTAATCTCTCTAGGGAGACTCCATTAGCTTTATCTTTTAAACTTGATTTTGACTGCACCAATAATATGGCAGAGTATGAGACTTTGATTATAGGTCTCCAAAATAATTTAGCTTTAGTTATTAAATCTCTTAATATCTATGGTGATTCACAACTTGTGGTCAATTAGATAAAGGGCATATATTAATGTAAAAATGGCACCCTCCATAAATATAATATCTTGGCTGATCAATTACTAGCTGCTTTCAAACATTATGCTATTCAAACCATTCCTTAGTCAACTAACAAGTTTGTGGATACCATGGCCTCCTTGGGCTCATTTACCCCATCTTCATCTTAGAAATCTAAGTTATTTGTTCTCATACATAAAATCAATCAACCTTCTTTTACTAAAACTAACCTTCCTTCCATCCATAATATAGAGGAAAACCCATTAGATCTTTGGTACGCATAGATATTTGATTATTTATTGAGGTGTATCATTCCTCTAGATTTATCCAAAAATGTCAAGCGATTTTTCCATCAACCCATAAATCATTTTTTCATACTAGGGGGTATTCTCTATAAACAAGGTTTTGATGGTATCCTTCTTCATTGTTTCCAAAATCATGAAGCTTTCCTCACTATCAAAGAAGCTCATGACAAGTAATGTGGTGGAAATTTTAGTGGTCACACCAATGTGAAGATAATAGTATGATTATGTTATTATTCACCCACTTTAAATAAGGATTATTATAAGTACGTTAAGAAATACATAAATTGTTAACAACATGCTAATCTATCACATGTTCCTAGTCATACATTATAGGTAGCATAGGACTTTTGGCCATTTTTATAAGGGGGATAGATATTATAGATCAAATAAAACCTAAATATTCCTAGTGACATGGATTTATCATCACCACCATTGATTATTTCACTAAGTGGGTGGAGGCTATTCCTCTTATTTCATAAAAATTAAAAAAAATTGTGGAGTTTACTAATCAACATATTATTTTTCACTTTGGAATTCCTCATAAGATCATTATAGATAATGGAAATATTTTAAAAATAAAAAGTTTCAAAAACTCTATGACTCTTTTAATATTAAGCTAAGCTTTTTATCACCTTACTATCCTCAATCCAGTGGACATACCAAAGCATCCACTAAAAATCTTGTCAAAGTCCTAACTAAAGTTGTTAATGAAGATGGAAATAACTGGCATATTCATGTTCCCTTTTCCTTATGGGCTTATAGAACTAGTATTCAAACCCATACAAGTGTTACCCCTTTCTCTCTATTTTATGGTGCTAAAGTTTTACATCCTCTTGAGGTTTATATTACTTACCTTTACATCTCTCTTAAAGATATCATTTCTGAGGATGAATTTGATCATGAAAAATTATCCCAACTTGAGCTCTTAGATGAACATAGATCAATTTCCCTTGACCATATCCATGTATATAAATAAGGAATAAAATGTGCCTATAATAAACATTTAAAATAACATGAATAAAATGTTAGTGACCTTGTCTTGAAATAAAATCAACATGTCACTAATATAGAAAAGAGAAAATGAGGAAAAGTTTCTCCAAATTGGCTTGGACCATATATTATCACCCATAAATATAGATCTATGGCATATCATTTGGTCTCTCTTGATGGAAAACTAGAATAAGAACCTCTTAATGTATTGTGTTTTCATTCTTTCCATTATTAAGAAGTCTTAATCTCCTTGGTCAACCTAGTTTATTTTCTTTTAGTTTGACAATTTACCTTTTATTCCTAAAAATACCAAATGATGATAAATAGAGTCATGTGGTTATCCAGAAGCATGTCTATTATCACCTTGAATATTAATTCCCCAACTCTATTCATATCATGATTTAATTAGACAAGCTCCACCTATAATGGGAAGGATCTCTAAATCATTATTTCCTAAAACCCCTCCCTATCGTCTTAGCATTTCATTTTGGGAATAATAATATCATCTTGTAAAATAAATATGTAGAAACTATTCTAGGTTACCTTAAGCCAATCCATAAGAAATTGATATCATTGGAAAAAAAAATAAAGAAAAGAAAAGCATCTTTGAAAAAGGGAAAAATAATAGACTGATCCCTTGAAGGATAGTTGTAAAATATATAAAAAATGGCAAAAGTGCATATTGCTCCCTTAAAGGACATTTTATTATAAAATCATCTCTCAAACAATAGACTAGTCCCTCAAAGGATGGCTATCATGCATAAAATATCTCAAGAAAGCTTCCTACATTGATAAGCTTTCTCCAAATTAGTATACTTCTAACATTAATCAGTCTACATGGATTGGTAAAAAAATATCCTAGGGTTAGCCTTAGATTTATAACACAAGATGAAAACATCTTCTTCTTAAAAAATCCACTTTCTATCAAAATCTTGAAGAAAAGAAAATTTGTAAAACAATCCATCTCAAACCAATAGATCCTAAACTTAATTGACCTAACATTATTTTGATTTTATTAATAGTTAGTTAAAGACACACATGTAATTAATACAAGATGTTTTTCTTGGGTTTTGGTATAATACAATGATTAGTGATAAAATCTTCATGTCTCTTTATCCTAAATAATTAAAAATTGAGCCAATTAATTATGTGAAGTAGGATTGCCACATATATCTTGATCACAATATCATAATATCATAATTTAAACACATGGCATCATTTAAACTAAAAATATAATAATACATAAGCATCATAATCTAATCCATGAGAACATAACATAAATCCATAATCCATAAATCTAATCCATCACATCACATAAATCCATAAAATCTCAAGCTAAATCCATAATCATATTATCATGATCCATAAACATTTTAATGTAAATCCATAACATTTAAATGAATTAAAAAAATATCACATCATCATGTCATATAAATAACTAAATCTATAATTACATAATCTAAATACAAAAGATCCTAAACTAACTCCATAATACATAACATTTCAAACCATAATCTAATAAAAACCATAGATCACAAAATATAACACCACAACTCATAATCAAAATCATGTAGCTATATATATATATATATATATATATATATATACATATATAATGTTCAAATGTACGTCATCTGAATCTCTATATAAAAAATGCATGGACCTCTATCTAGTATAATAAATATAAAATAAGCTAATTAGTGAACTAGAGATGACTCAAATGGATGATTCTAATTCCTCCACCCCCATCCCCACCTCCATTCCTATTCCCTCCCCCATCTCCTCTTTTATCTCTACTATGATCTCTCCCTTGGGATATACTTCTTGTGGTAATTGAACATGTATGTTCCCATCTATAATACCTACCCTATGTGCCCACGTGTGTCATATTAAGGAATATCTAGATTGAAATCTAATACAATCTTCTCATAGTAGTGCATCTCAGATACCATATCCTATTACCTATCCACACTCATAATACCTACCTATCCTATACTAATCCTAACTCCCATTAAAACTATTTACCCTATATCTCCTCCATCCCCTCACTATAAGATATCCCTCTCAGCATAGTATCTATCTTGAGCCTAAACTACCATATCACGACTCAAATAAAGGGTGTCATACTCTACCTGAAAAGCATCTAATTTGGTCTATAGGCCATCTCACTTCATCTACATGGTAGTGAGTTCCACCTATCCTATGGTCAGTTGTCCTTGTAAGGTGATGCATTGGGATCTGAGTACATCCCTCTTAATAATTATACTTTTGAAATCTATTTCCTCCTCCTCTCCCCTCTTTTCCTCATCTCTTCCTCATTCCTCTTCTATATCCTACATCTCTTCATTTTTTTCCTCCTATCGAGGTTGCACCAACCTCTCCTATATGGCATCCAACTTCCATAACCACCACACTAAATATGTTGAGGAACACCCTACATCATATATTGGGGTACACCATACATCATCTCTCTCTATATTTGTTGCCTCCTCTTTTGACCCTATTATAATATCTATAGTATTTACTTATAGGATTCAAGTCTATGTATAATCTTATTTATACACTCATGGGGCCCATGGTATATCCTAAAAAATACCAAACTATCTCCTCGCCTTTCCAAAATAGAAAAAAATTGCATTCTCCATCCTCTTCCTTGTCATCCATCTCTCCCTTTGAATGTTTTTAAGCTCAACCTCTATCCCAAGCCATGCAATAAATATAACATAATGGCTCTATATGATGTCCCCATCTTGTATCTCCCTAAGGAATCACTCATAATAAGCTACGTACCATGTCATGCCATTTGTATAAGCTCATAATAAATCTTCCTTCCATCGAAGGCCATACTATAAGTAGTATCATACCATCATATCCATGGGGTGCCAATGGGTCATGTCACTCTGATGTGATCATATATCCAAAACTACAAAACAAAGGTCACATCTAAACCATATATCCTTTAGGTCCTCCACCCTCATAACTCCCTATATACCTATGCTAGTGAAGTCAAGGGCTAGACAAATACTATCTACTACTCTGATATATTTGCAATGACACTTGTGAGGCACCATGAGAACTTGCCTCCACCTGAGTCATGGAGGACATAACATGAAATGGCTAGCATCATCATTGTTATCTCTCTAATTTATATCTACATTATATAATGGATTGAACATAAATCCTCTTACTATTTATGTATTATCCATGGCATCTCCACCATATAACTATCTCAATGTTATTGTGTGACCCCACTCACCATAGGTACAATAATATCCCCCTATGCTAGAATCTATAGTATCCTATATATATATATATATATATATATATATATATATACATACACACACACACACACACACACACACACACACACACATATATATATATATATATATATTATATATATATATATATTATATATATATATATATATACATATATATATCCTCCTCCATAATGGTCATATCTCCCATAAGTAACCAATAAGTCCACGTGGTCACATCCCATCACTCTAGTAATACTACTAGTAGGCTTGTGTCTTTGTGAATGTGGAGATAGTAAGATACTCCTAGGGCCATAGCCTTCATATGAGCTCAATCATCATCACTCAACTAATCATATAATTTATCTAATAAAGGTAGTACTTAGTATTGCATCCTTAACAATGTCCATTCGTCTTATCATAATATTATATAAGCCCTAAACTTTCTAAAATTTAACTTAGGTTAATCCTAGACTCTCTAACTTAGTTGTTTGCCATTCTTTTAGAAATCAACACTGATTCATTTCTAATCAATGATGTTTCCAATGAATCAATGATGATTCACTATAATTGACACCAATCCTAGGTCATTGTACTACCCTAAAAATCCTACACATTTCCCTAACTACAAACACAAAAAATAAAAAAACTTAAATGAAAATTAAGCCTACCTTATCCTGAGACCATCATCACTACCTTTGACCATTGCCTCTTACCTCCATCACACCACATGTCAAAATCATTGTCAAATTTTCCACATCATATTTTTATTATATAGTAAGATTTAGATTAGTCTTTGTTTTTTTGAGATCGACGTTGATTTGAGTGGGTCATCATCAATTTCCTTAATTGGCATTGATTTACCCATATTTTGCACTGATTGTAGCTTTTTGCGTATCCATTCCTACTTTGAAGCCTAATATTGTTATCTTACCACACATATCCCCTTATTTATCTTATTACATTTAAATACTATAGACATAGATCTCATGTGTGTGTGTGTGTGTGTGTGTGTGTGTGTGTGTGTGTGTGTGTGTGTGTGTGTGTGTGTGTGTGTGTGTGTGTGTGTGTGTGTGTGTGTGATCACATAAATATATGGAATAAATGTATAAGATAACATAGATCCTCTTAAACATGTATATCATATATTTATATAATAACTAGTGTACTTATAGTTATGGTAGTGACTAAAAAAATTAAGTCAAGAAATATTGAAAGATAGGGGACTATAACTATATGAACATAACCTAAGTTCCACAATGGATGAATAAGTGAAAATTTATAAATATTTATGAAAATTATGAATATTGGTTATTTTGATTGGTATCAACTTTGTGTTATTAAAATCTTAAGTTTGTGCTTAACATTTAGTAATGGAGAATAGTCTTTTAGATTGACTTGTATTATAACCATATGGTAAATAAACTTACTTATCATAGATAATGTTTATGAGATAAATAATATAATGAGATTAATTCATAATTTGATAGACTAAATGTATGTATATTAATTATTTATGCAATTAACATGTATTTATACTTTCTAGTAGAAATAATTACATGAAATTATTTGTTATAACTATATGTTAACCAAATCTAGCATTGATGTTTCTAACTAAGCAGTGAGATGGACTTCACTAGTTTAGTTGTCATCACCAATGCTAGATGAAGGTAATCTAAGCAAGTGGTGTGTATGAATTCGACTGATCATAAAGATCATATGTTATTTGAAAATTTTGGACAAAGCAATGTTTAGATAGACATTGTCATTTCATATGTATTATTTACATGCTTTTGCAATATCAGGTTAGAACGTATTTCTTTATGGTACATATCATGTAGTATAAATATTACAACACATGGGGTAATAACATGTCTCTCTAGATTCCTTTACCATCACCCTATACACATCCATGAAGGGCCATTCCCTATTTATGGGATTGTGCAGTAAATCAACGGTTGGTGGTTGGTGTAGAAAAGTGCTCAGGTAATGCTTTCCCTCCCCACTATAACACTTACTTGGAGACAACACTTGAGATTATTAAAGATATAGGAATTAGTGTGACTTGAGATCCATGAAGCATTGTATCTATTATTTTACTTATATATTGAAGGCATCAACCCTAATGGAAATGTAATTAATTATTATTAGACATTCAGAGGTTGTATTATTACACCATTTATGGCAAGATTTTATTATTATTACTTTCCTTATGCATTTATTATTGTTGACAAAAGTTACTAGAGATTAGTAAATAGAGTTGGTCATGTTTATTTATTCTTGATATGCTTATTTAAGTATGTTTAAAATCACGAATTAGATTATCATGGTGTAATCTAATGAAAGAATAAGTATTGAGTAAAAATGTAAAAAAGAAATTACTACATTATTCTAGTAAATCCCTATGGGGATGTTACAATGTGGTATCAAATTTTTGGCTCAAAATCTAAGAATTAATTATTCCAATAATTTTTTTGTATTATTTTGTTACAAAAAATAAGAATGGTGAGAATAAGAGCATCAGGTGAGTGTCCTTCAAATATCAAAGAAAATAACTCTTTGTTTGATCCTAACCATTTTTCCATTGAATAAGTAAAAAAGTTGGATCATATTCTTGTGACCATGAATGGGACTAGGGACAAAGTCATAGCCTTAGAGTAAGAAATTCATGGAAAAGAGGAAGAAGCCCATCAAGATGAGCCTAAAAAGCATCTTACTGAGTAGGAAATCCCTCAAAATTAGAGACTCAAGGAAGTGCCTCAAGATATAAGAGCACATGTAGCTGGATAATTGGCAAGGGATATGAAAAAGATGAATCCACCTATTTTTGATGGAACCATTATGGGAGATAGAGATAAAGCATGGTTGACTAAAATGGATAAGTATTTCAAGATTCAAAACTACTCTGAGGTCACCAAAGTTTTTGGGGAGCCTATTAGCTAGATGGAGAACTAAATACATGGTGGGATAATAAGAAGTTAGAAATGAATCTAAACTAAACCACCACTACTTGGGAGTAGTTTGTGATATTATTCAAATAAAAATGGCTTCCATAGTTGTATTTTGACCAAAAGTTGACATTTAAAAAAAAACTAAAGCAAGGAGACCTATCAATAAATGATTACTATGAATAGGTCACCAAACTTTTGAAATATGTACCTTAGTATCAAGTATATGAGATGTTCAGGATTAGGAATTTTATCATGGGTTTAAAACCCCAAACTAGTGGAATGGTGGACATTCATGGACCAAGTCTTTGATAAAATAGTTAAGCAGGAACAAAAGTTGAAATCTCTTTCTTAGGTCAGGGACAAATTTAAGAAAAAGTTTGGAAATTAAAATCCAACTTTCAAGAAGGAAAAATGGAAGCATAGGAGTAGAGACTCCAAGAGTCATTTCAAGAATCAGAATTGTAGATTCAATAGTAGTTCAGGTAGAAACAAACTAAGTAATGGTTCCAAGAGTGGTTTTAATGGAAATTGACAATTTGATAAAAATGGACCACTATGAGGTTGATTCACATATGGAGGTGACCATTTTATGCCTAAATTTACCTAGGATAAGTTGAGGAACAAAGGTTTTACCCCTTAGTAAGTAACTTTTAACAACGTATTCATGCATTAGTTGATAATGAGCAAGTTAAATTCCAAGATTCACCTATAAAACTATCTGGTATTTTATTTTAACGTAAAGTTTCCATTTTCATAGATATAGGGGTTTAGAATGTTTTATAGCTCTTAGGATTCTAAATAAACTATCTAGGAAAGCTAGGGTAATGGTAAATTCATGGTATGTACAAAATGTGAATGAATTTAAAGTCTGGGTTGACAAGTGTTTAGTTAAAGAAAAAATAGGTTACCAAAATTCACAATAGTTGTGGATCTTTATGTAGCACCACTAGGGTCATATGATGTGATATTAGGAGTCAACTAGCTTGTGAAGCATAAAGCCAAGGTTGACTTTTATTTTTAAAGCATGAAGTGTCTTGATGATTTGGGAAATTATATACTAATTCAAGGTGAGAAAAGGGAGTTAAGGCTTAGGCAGATTTTTGAAATGTAACTTAGGTAGGCCCAAAGTAAAGGAAGTCAAACATTTATCATCAAGATAAATGAAATGGAGAAAATTAGGGAACCACCAATTGAATATTATCCTCTTTTTTAGGGATTTTCATGATGTATTTTTATAAGAATTATTAGGATTGCCTCATAAATGGGAATTTGACTTCTTTATTGATATCAAACTAGGATCAAAACCTCAATTTAAGGTTCGCTATAGAATAACAACCACTGAATTAGTAGAATTGAAGTCACAACTTCAATAATTATTTTCCAAAGGATTCATTAGACCAATTGTGTCACCATGGGGTATACTATTTTTTTTTTTAAGAATAAGGATGGCACCCTATGAATTTGCATTGATTATAAAATGTTTAATAAAGTGACCATCAAGAATAGGTATCCACTACCTCAAATAAATTATCTTTTTGATCAAATAAGAGGAGAAATAGTATTCTCTAAGATTGAAATCAATTATGGATATCATTAGTTAAGGATAAAAGATGAATATATTCTGAATATGACATTTATAACTATATATGTGCATTATAAGTTCATAGTATTACCATTTAGGTTGATGAATGCACTTGTAGCATCCATGAATCTCATGAACAATGTGTTTAGAGATTACTTACATAATTTTTTTGGTATTTTTATGTGACATTATTATTTATTACAAGGATGAAGATGAACATTATCAATATCTAGAGTTGGTTTTGTAAAGTTTACAAAAGCATAAGTTATATGGAAAATTGTCCAAGTGCACATTTTTAAAAAGAAAGTCTAATATCTGGGACATATTATCTTAGTGTATGGAATTCATGTTGATAAAAATAAGATAAGAGCCATTATGGAGTGGCCAACACTAAGGAATGTGCATGAGGTTAGGAGTTTCATGGGATTAGTGGGCTATTACAAGAAATTCATCTCAAAATTTTCCAAGATAGCTAATTCAATTACCTCTTTGTAGTGTAATAGCTAAATTTTTATATGGTTAGATAAGTGTGAAGTGGATTTTTATAAATTGAAAATAAGGCTTACTTTAGCACCAATGTTAAGAGATCCTAATCCCAATGGTAAATTTTCAATGATCACATAAGCATCTAGGGATGGACTGGCAGGAGTTATTATGTAGGATGGTGTAGTAGTAGCTTTTGATTTAAAGAAGATGAAACCTTATGAAATGAATTACACCCCTCATGATCTTGAACTTACAAAAATTATCCATGAATTATATGTTTGGATACATTATTTTTTGGGAAATTTATTTGAACTCAAGACTGATAAATTAGGCGTCAAATACATTTTCACCCAGCCAAATTTGAATGCTCATCAGAGGCACTAGTTAGATTTTCTATTTGACTATGACTTTGATATTAATTACATAAAATTTAAAGAGAATAGAGTAGCTAACATCTTGAGTCATAGAAAGTACATAATAGTCATGGCTACTATTATGAGTACTTTCAGGGATCATGTGATTGAGTTCTCACCAAGAGATGAATTTTATGATCAAGTCAAGAAAGATTTATCTAAGAATGCTTATAATCCTAGGTATAAAGGATAATTTTTTAAGAGTGACGGTCTTCTACATTATAATAAAAGGATGTATGTGTTAGGTCAAGAAAATGAGAGGAGCACAATGCTAAACAAACTTCACAATGCCTTATATTAAGGATATCCAAGAGTAAAAAAGCTTATGGTAGAGTTTAGATCACTTTATTTCTAGAAGGGAATCAAGAAAGATGCAATAGAATTCATGTCACATTATTTTGAATATCAATGAGTGAAAGGTAAACATGTGCATCTATCTAGATTGATATATCCACATGACATCCCAGAGTGGAAAAGGAAGGTAATCAATATGGACTTTATCTAAATATTACCATTATCATGGAATAATCATGACATGATCTTGGTTGTAGTTGATAAATTAATAAAGGTAACACATTTTATCCCAAGTAATTTGATAGATGATGCACCAAATCTTGCAAAGAGATTCATAAAGGAAGTGTATTTATTTCATGGATTTATAGAGAGGGTCATATTAGATCATGATTCAAGAATAACTTATAGATTTTTTTAACTTTGAATTCTGGTTTAAGTATGAAGCTAAATTTTAGCATTGCATATCTCCCAAAGATTTACAATCAAATTAAGCAAGTTAATCAAGTGTTAGAAGATATTATTCATATGTATTACATGGATTAGTAATAAAAACAAAAAAAATACCTACCTTTTTTGATTTTGCATATAATAACTCATATCAATTTGCTTTGAAGATGACACCATTTGAATCACTTTATGGGAGGTGTAGGACACCAATTAGTTGGGATAGGTTGGAAGATAGGGTAGTCTTTGGACTTGAAAGGCTTTTAGAAATGGAGGAATAGGTTAAAAAAATTAGTCATAGATTAGTTGAAGATAATGATAGGTATAAGAGTTATGCTAATCTAAAGAGAAAAACTAAGTATTTTGTAATAGGTGATAAAATATTTTTGTATGTTAAGCTACAAAAGAGCTTGATTAAATTTGGGAAGTTCAAAAAACTTTCACTAAGATATGTGGGACCCTTTGAGGTTTTAGAAGTGGTCAATCCTATAACATATAGGATTTTACTACCACCAACCCTAACTCTATTACATTCTATCTTACATGTATCTTATCTTAATAAGTATATAGTTGATCCTCTACATGTGTTGGATTAGAATGTTTTATAGATTCTAGATCATAAGTTGGTCATAATAAAACCAATCAGAGTAATTAACACTCTTAAACTTTGTTTTCATAATAGAGAAGTGTCATAGTGCAAGGTCTTATGGGACTAATACTCTAAAGATAGTGTTACTTGGGAGGACTATGATGAGATCTATAGGCTATTTCCACATCTTTTTGCTTGATTTGATGCTAGACACTATGTTTTTATTCTGTTAAACTCTATTTATTATTCAAAACTATTATTTAACTGTCATTAGGATGATGAATAGTTTTAGGGGGAAGGATGTTACATCTTGATTTTCTCACTAAAATAATTTACCTATCTATCCATGCATTAATATGGTTATTAAATTGATTGTTACTTTTTAACTAAATTATAATTCATATGATATTATGGGATAGATGTATGCTACTTATATTTCATGAATTTATTATTTTTGAGATGATAAATTATGAATTTTTTACATAATGATTATGTTCCATTTGTTTTTATATCATTGTTTTATATATATAATGATATACTTGACTAACTATCTTCTTTTTGTGAGGTGGATACAAGAGAATTCATCCTTCATAGCATGATAGAGGGAGAGAATCATCAAATAGGGTGGTGTAGATGGAGATAGTGAAGGATGATAGAGGAATTTCTAAGACCCCTGCACACACCATGGTAGATTAAAAATGTTATATGCATTGTGTGTTTGGATTATTAGATATTATAGTTTGCATGTTTTAAATGTTAGTACATAGTTATGGAATAAATATTGTATGTTGTTGTAATTTATATGTAGATTCAATACTTGATATTGTATTAATATTACATGAGGTTACTTTACTTATGTTTGTCTATGATTTTAAAGAAGAAATCAAATAATAGATATCTAATTGATATTATACGTATAGACTAGTGTAATGTATTTTAAAATATCATTAAACATTTAGCTTACTATCATTGATATTCAAAATATCAATATAATTTAAGCCATTAAAAATAAAGTTAAGACATATATATAATCTATATATACACTAGTACTTGATTATAACAGTTATCTTGTTATTGAAAGTAATTAAATGAGGGATGATAGAGGAATTTCTAAGACCCCTGCACACACCATAGTAGATTAAAAATTTTATATGCTTTGTGTGTTTGGATTATTAGATATTATAGTTTGCATGTTTTAAATGTTAGTACATAGTTATGGAATAAATCTTGTATGTTATTGTAATTTATATGTAGATTCAATACTTGATATTGTATTAATATTACATGAGGTTACTTTACTTATGTTTGTCTATGATTTTCAAGAAGAAATCAAATAGTAGATATCTAATTGATATTATGCGTATAGACTAGTATAATGTATTTTAAAATATCATTAAACATTTAGCTTACTATCATTGATATTCAAAATATCAATATAATTTAAGCCATTAAAAATAAAGTTAAGACATATATATAATATATATATACACTAGTACTTGATTATAACAGTTATCTTGTTATTGAAAGTAATTATAGATTTATCTATGTTTTTGATAAAGAAATAATTACCTTTGTTTTATTGTATTTAAGGAGATTGAACTATCCTAAAAATACTAACCTAGAGTTAAGTCCAATATAAACCGAGTCTTTTATTATCATGCTTGAGACTAAGTTAAAATTAGAACTATGGATATCATTATATTAATGATTAACGTAGACTTATGTATTGGATAAACTCAAGGACTTATAGGAAAGTGATCATGAAATAATTGTTAAACAAATTAAATGTTTTATAATATTGGATAAAGTTCAAAGTAAGATAAAATAGGGCTTGTAGAAAGTTAATGGGGAAGATAACTACAGATTAGTGGAGTTTAGCAGAAGATTGGATAGTATGCATGGACTACATATAAAAATGAATAGTGCCATGACAAATTAGAATAGAAAGAGGTCAGTAAGGAAAAATAATAATGAGTTGTGGGAATAAAGGAGTTACACAAAAAAAGAAAGGAGAAAATCACATAGAAATTAAGTAATGTGATTTTGAATTTTTAGAGTTTCAAATAGGAGCATTTAAAAGGTTGGCTTTTTTACATTGAAATGAAAAATGAAAAATTATGTGTGATTTATTATACTTAGGGTCTGGGAAATGGATAATATATTTTAATTAATATAGGCTTAGCCCTATGGATGGCTCGACCATCCACAAAGCTAATCCATTATCCTCAAATCCTAAATGTTTCAATTTAGAATGGAATGGATGTTAAAATATAGGGTTAAATAAAGTTTTAAAAATAAATACCATATTTCCCTAGTTGAGGAAAATGAAAACCTAAGGAAATAGTTAAATTAAAACAAAGAGTGGGTTTTGTTAAAACTTTTTATTTTTTCATATGTAGTTATATATGATTAAAGTGAATCATATTTGTTTTAAAAGAGATATTGACTAAATCGTTAAAATGTTAGACATGTATCAATTTGGGGAAAATAGATATATACTATTGTTTAGTTAACAAAGACATTTTAGTGATAGTCATACATATCTAAAATAGATTTATGGTTGCATGGGTTAATTTTTTAAGGAAATTAGACATTGGTATTCATGTTTTTACAAGGGATATACTCCATATCGAAATTATGGAAATGTTGAATGGGTTTCAAATGGGGTTTTGTTTTGTGTACCATGCATACCATATGTGAATTTTGAAATTGAGTATCATAAGACACACACACACACACACACACACACACACACACACACACACACACACACACAGACTATAGTGTTTTGTTAAAATAGATATTATCAAAACATATATAAAGTATCTAAAAGATAATTGGAGGAGTCTAGATCATCGTGGAATAGTTGAAGGAATATTTGGAATGCCTTAAAAACATGTAAATGAGTTTGTAGCATGTTTTGGATGTTTGTAGCTCAACTATCAAAATTTGTAGCTTGAATATCAAAATTTATATCTCGACTTTTAAAATCCATAGCTTGACTATGAAATTCTATAGCTATCTACCAAGTTTTGTAGCATACTTGGTAAAGTTCAAAGATTCACTCAAATGATAGGTCTGTGACTAATGTCCTTCCTTGTCTTCATGGGATCATATCAAGACTCTTATTTAGATGCTATAATACATATACATATAAAAAATGGAGGACTAAACATGAAAATAGTTATAATATTATGTAAAAAATGCTAACTCATAATCACATAAGCTTAAAGACACAAAAGTATTCATCTTCTACTTTAGACTCGTTATAAGCCCTAAGAATACATTCAATGATTAACCTAAATGGAATATTAATGGATATGAATGATGATATATTATGGTTATAATGAGTTATAGTGTGGACTCATAGACTTATGTTTTTTATATCAACCAATATTAAATTGTGAATCGAATTGTTACCTATAAACATAGGGAGCCAAATATGTTATGGTTAGAAATATAAAGAGTGAACATTTTTTTTAAGTGGAAAACATATTCACTATGTTAAGAAAATTATTGACTATTTTGCCACAATATTTGATAAATTATATTATTGGTTAAATGACTTAAAATTGGGAATTAGTGGAAATATGAATTTAAGAGTAAAATAGAGCATTATTTGATTCATTATGTATGATGTTAAATTATGAGACTAGGGATATTAGAATTATGAAATCCCTATTTGTTTTTAGTTTTTTTCTTGGAAATTTATATCTTTTAAGCTTTAAAAAGAACATCAAAAGGTTTCGTTAGTAGATCAAAATGTTAATTATAGATCAAATTGTGTGTGTGTGTGTGTGTGTGTGTGTATTATGTGATATATATAATATGATCACATAAATATATGAAATACATGTATAAGAGAACATAGGTCCTCCTATATGCCTATATCATATATTTATAGAATAGGTAGCGTGCTTATAGTTATATTAGTGACTAATAAATTTAAGTCATTAAATATCTAAGGATAGGGGACTATAAATATATGAACATAACCTAAGTTCCAAAATGGGTGAATAAGTGATCATTTATAAATATTTATGAAAATTATGAATATTGGCTATTTTGAGTGGTATGAGCTTTGTGTTATTGAAATGTTAAGTTTTTTATTAACATTTACTAATGGAGAATAAACTCTTAGATTTAATTTTATTATACCCATATGGTAAATAAACATACTTATCATATATATTGTTTATGAGATAAATAATATAATGAGGTTCATTCATATGTTTGATGGACTAAATGTATGTAAATTAGTTATTTTCATAATTAGTGTGTGTTTATACTTAATATTAGAAATAATTTCATTTACCTATTGGTTAAAACTATATGATAACCAAATCTAGGATTGATATTTATAACTAAGTAGTGAGACAAACTTCACTAGCTTAGTTAGCATCAACAATGCCAGATCAAAGTAATTGATCAAGTGTTTCAAAATTTGACTCATCCTAGAGATCATATGTTATTTGAAAACTTTGGCCAAATTAATGTTTAGATATACATTATAATTTCATATATATGATTTAAATGCTTGTGTGATAATATTTTAGAACGTATTTGTATATGGTACACATCATGTAGTAGAAATCTTACAACACATGGGGTACTAGCATATCTCTTTGGATTCTCACACAATCACCATATACCCATCCATGAAGGGAGGGCCATATACTATTTGGGAGATTGTGTGAGGGATTTATGGTCTATAGTTGGTTTGTAAAAGTACTCATATGATGCTCTCCCTCCCCACTATAGTACTTATTTGGAGACTGCACTTCAGATTATCAGAGATACATGAGTTAGTGTGGCTCAAGATCCATGGAAAATTGTATCTATTATTGTAATTTTATATTGAAGTCATCATTCATGATGTAAATGTAATTGATTATTTGTATACATTGACAATAGAGGCTATATTATTGTACCAGTTGTGGATGGATTTTATTATGATTACTTTCATTCTACATTTATGATTGTTTACATAAGTCGCTAGTGATTAGTAAATAGAGTTGGACATGTTTACTTAAGTTTTATATGCTTAGTTAAGTATGTTTAAAATAAATAATTAGATTCTTGAATTGTAATCTAATGAAATAATAAGTGGTGAGTAAAAATAAAATAAAAATTATTGCATTGTTATAGTAAATCCCTGTGGGGATGTTACAAGGCATATGGTTTCTTGATAAGGAACAACACTTGGCATTTAGGCTTGTTTCCCAAGGGAATAATTTTTTTTTGATGTAGATGGATTTACTGAACAAAATTTGTAGTAGATGGGCTTGTAGATAGGCTCGTAGATAAGTTTAAATCACATTTTGTGGTAAAAGGTTATTTTTCAAGTATTTGGCATTAATTATACCAAGACATTCTCCCTAGTTTCCACAATGAACTCAATCTAAATCACTCTCACCATTATTATAGCACATTGATGGGATGTTCATCAGATGGATGTGAAAAGCACCTTTTTCATGGTGAATTCAAAGATGAAATATACATGGAGTAACCATAAGGATTTATGGAATATTATTACTTAGTATGGAAACTTAATGTGTGCATATATATATATATATATATATATATATATATATATATATATATATATATATATATATATATATGGCCTCAAACAAGCTCCTCAAACTTGGTATGCCAAGATGGAATACTTTATTATTTTGGTTGGGATCACCAAATTCCATTTTGATCCAAATGTTTATAGTTTATGATAGGATGATTCAATGTTAATTCTAGTTATTTATGTAGATAACCTATTGATCATAGGGAGTTCTTTTTCCAACATCACATTAGTGAAAACTACTTTGTCTAATAGGTTATCAATGACTGACTTGTGATTTTTTCATTATTTCCTTAGGATTGAAATTTTTTAGTCTGACACCAAGATCACTATTACACAATATAAGTATGCTCTTGACTTAATTACATGGTTTAACATGGCTGACTCTAAGCCATCTTTGAATCCTTTTCTATCTAGTGTGAAGCTTGAAGTTAATTTTCCATCTTCTTTAGTTGATGCTACCTTATATCAACAACTTATTGGAAATCTTGTCTACCTTACATTAGACCCAATATTTCATATTTAATGGTCATGGTCTCTAGATTTATATAGGAACCACATGAGCTACATTGGAAAGTAGCTAATTAGATTCTCCACTACATTCAAGAAACTCATTGAGTGATATAAATTTGAGCAATAAGATTTGGTATTCAAATTATACACTAAAATAAACTCAAATTTTTAATATAATTACTAAATTTAGATCCATTAGAATATAATGCAAAAAAAAAAAAACATAATCATAACATTATAAAATCTAAAGTGAAATGCTCTAAACAATATCAAAACAAGATAAATACTAAGTGATTATGGTTTTTATTACAAACTTAAACTTTCTTAAACAACATAGATTAGTTTGATAATATTTTAATTAGTAGACTAGTGATTGAATCATGGATTGGATAATAATATTGGCATGGAGGTTTATGGATTTTATAGTTTTCTCTCTCATTGGATTCTCATTATATTAAATGGAGGGAGTCATGAATTTAAATTGGCCATGGAAGGAATTTTTTTTATGGGATTTGAAATTTCATGGAATTCTCTAGAGAGAGAACTCTCTAGAGGGTTGGAGGAAATTATAAGGAATTTAAAATTCCTTATAATTATCTAGAGAGAGAACTATGTAGATAATATTCCATTAGAGAATCTAATGATAATTAGGTGAAGATTAGAATAAGGGTTAGGTGAGGAGTATGAAGTAGAATTGTAAGAAATACTAGGGATAGGTGTGATTTTTTGAATTTAATATTCACAACTATGCATAAGAGGGATTTAAGTGATAAATGGGATGTTAATAAGAAATAACCATAGGATTAATATTGGATGGGAAACATGAAGGTTAATATAGATATATAAAGGGGACTATATTATTGATTAGGGGGAACAAGATTAATTATAAAATCATTAATCATAATTAGATAGGAATTAGTATTGAAATTAGTAATCCTAATAAGGAAAGTAACTTGGGATGCATGCATTTTCTCGTATTTGAAATGGAATTGTGATTGATGATGTATAAGGAGTAATAGTCTTTCAAATAATAAAGACACTCATGGATGAATGTTAGTAAATGATGTTAGTAGATATGATGCCCCATCGAGGGGACATGCAGATAAGAATGAGGTGGATGGAAACTCAAAACAATAAATGAGGGGTGGGATGGAAAAATTGATAAGGGGAAGGGATGTGAGATGTGGGACTAGTGAGGAAGAAGATAAAATTGACTACTTATTAGATTTGATGTTAGATTACCTCAAACAGACTCAAATTTTATGATAGCATTGATATTGGCTTGATAAATTAACTCATGAGAAATGGATTATTGGAGGTTGATGGACTTAATAAAATTATTGGATGGATTAATGGATTTTGGCTTAATAGACTTCATGCATATTCTACTCATTCTCAAATGGAATGAGATGTGGGTTTAAACAGAGAGAAGGAAGGGATATTTTATGGAATTTACAATTCCATGGAATTCTCTAAAGAGATAATTCTATAGAGAGTTAGAGGAGGAATGGATCATTCTAGACTCCATAAGAAGAGCCTAATGAGGTTTAGTGGGGGTTTAGCTAGGTTTATAGGAGAATTAGGTGGAGACTAGGTAATAGGCATGTATGAGAGCCTAGAAATAGGTAATTGGGTGGGTTATGTGAATTTTAAATTCCCATATAATAGGGTTGGTTGAAAAATAAGACATAATTATAAGAATTAATTGATTTATGGCATGATATAAGGTTAGTATAATGTAGAATGAATAAGGGAGGTGTAAAAATGACTATAAGGGGAATAGGAGGATAGGATGAAAGTAAAAAATAAATAAAATAGATGAAAAAAATAGTGCCAATTAATAATAATATTAATGACAAGTGATGATGTGAGAAAACTTAAATGCATAAATTTTTCCCCTATTTGATAAGGAATTGTGACTAAATAAATTATAAGGAGTAATGGTCTTTTAGATAGGAAACAAATGCATGGATGAATGTTACTCAATGATGTTAGTGGATACATGATAATTCCTCCTCAATGGGACATGTGAGTAAGAAAGATGTGAATGGTCACTTGAAAAGAAGAAATGAGAGGTAAGATGGATGAATTGATAAGGAGGTGGGATGCAAGATGTGGGACTAAAGATGAAGAATATGAAATTTACATGAGTAATGAGATAAAATTTGATGATGAACCTATTAAATACATATGCACAGGGATAGGAAGTGATAGGGTTACAATTGTTGACACATCCCAAAGGAGAATCAACCATAACATGATAATGATAAGACAAGGTCATAAGCTTTAGAGATTTCCTAGGCCAGGACACATGACAAAGAGAGATGTAGACCATGATTATTGATATTTAATACCACAATTTTTTGACATATCTAAAGCAAAAATGAATGCATTTTATACAATCATATTAAAATAAGATAGTGAATTGATAATATTAATGAAAAGTGTAGCTAAAAGCTAATGTCAATCGATATGATGAAGGAGATGAGATAAGAATTGATATGATCAATTGATGAAAGGGGAAGAATTGAACTAAAATTCATCAAATTAATGAGCCATAATGTGATGAATAAAAATAATGTCCCTAACAAGGACACATGTTAGTGAGTGAGAGATAATAAATTTATAGTGTTGGTCATGTCCCAATCGAAGGAGGAAACCATAAAATTCAAATGATTAATTAACCAAATAGTGATGATGGATGACTAATGAAATAAAATATATATGTTATGATTTTTTTGGTCCTAATTGATAGGTGTGGGTGATTACAAAATTATTATAGAGTTGATTTCAAGGATGGTGATTAATTAATAGACTGATTGATTGATGATTAATATTATGGATCAAGGATTTGACTGATGTAAGACTTGAAGATGATGAGGGAAAAAAGTTATGTGATGAATAATAATGGGAAAATATGAGAGAGTGGATAATTTTAACTTAGGCACACCATGTGATTGATTGCTACCTACATAGTCTAAAAAGACCTCAAGCCAATGTAGTTTAGACTAGATGATATATGACAAGATAGACTAGAGGAGGAGGATGGAAATGACTATAAGACATGTTAGTTATTAGATAGGAGATATGACTTAGATATTAGACATGAAGATAAAATAATTAGGAAAAATGAAGAGAGATTAGATGATAGATTTTATGACATGTGGTTAGGCTATATGGGTTAATATATGATTGACTAGTGGATATAGACTTGATGATTAGATGATTAGGTGACTCAACAATTAATAAGGTAACATAGGAGAAGAGAAATGATGAGTGTGTTTCATTATAAATCCATAATTATTGTAATAAGTCTCATCATAGTCTATGTAATCCAATGTAAATATATAAATAGGTAGTATTACCCATGATATAAGTATGACCAATAAGATGTTATGCCAAAATGATTGATTATAAAAGGGGGCAATGATGAACTATATATAAGGTATGCAAATGTATTATTATATCTTTTTTGGCTCATCATAGAATCAATTTTTAGTGCACCCTTGATGAAAGGTACATAATGAAAGACTAATAAAAGAAGATAAATATAGAAAATAAAACAAACATATCCATTTATACAAATGACAAGTCACCAAGCATACAAGTAATACACAACTATCTACATGAAAATGCATTGTGAATAATTTATTATTTATTATCCTAATGAGAGTTGAGGGGATGATCGATTAGGTGATGATTTGGAATAATTTGGCTATGATTATCATGATGTGAATTTGAATTAAGGATAAGAATTTGGATAAGGTATGGACTTGGAATAGACTAGGGAGTATGATTTAGGATAAGGTTACAAAATACATAAGACAAGGCAACTAAGATATTGAGGTAAGGCAAGATGAAATAAATGATAAGACCATTAGGACATAATAAAAGGTAAGATGATAATGAGATGGGCATAGTAAGACATAGGATAACAATACTGACATATTCAAGACATAAGACAAGACAACTTAGAGGTTTTGGGATTTTGTGGATTTTATAATTTTTATGGTTTTTTTTAGAATATGTATATACACTATATAAAAGGGGGTTACTAGAAAAGGGAATACCAATCTTAGTAACCATGATGAGGACAAGTGGAATGTTGGATGGGATGATAAAAGGGGGAGGTGAGGCTAAAAAGGAGACGAGGACAAAGGGAGAATAAACTAGGGGTTACCAATGACCACATCATGAAGGAGCCAAATTTTTATTTTCTTAAGTGTTAAATAGAGAACATGCCAAGATGATTACAAAACATTTATTATGAAATATTATACATCCTTTGTAAAGGTAAAGGTATAATTAAAGTATGGACATCATATGATTTAAGATGGTAGATAATGGGTAGGAGTAATGTATTAAGGGATAGGAAAGATAAGGATGGCATGGATGGGAATAACAAGGGATGGAATGGATTTACCCCTAGGTTTTGAGGCATAATGAAGATATTAATTTTTTAACCATGATGTTAGAAATAAGTTTTCATCATGGTACTTACCCAAGGTGTCTGAAGATTAGTTTTTACCATTAGACAACTAGTTTTTTTGGCATCTTAATTTATTGGATTGGTATGAGATATATGATTGATAAAACTCTCTTAATCTTTAGCCAACACATATTCTATAAATGTGTGATTTTTATACCATGTTTTCAATGTTAGATTTATTAATGTCCTTGTGACCTTTTTTGTCTCTCAATTGATACCCCTATAGACATCTAGACCAGGTGTCTTTTTCACCCTTATAAGAGACAATGCTACTAGTATTATGAGGTGAGGTATGGATGGATTTAGGGTTTGGATTTGGTGGTGGAGTATATTATTTTATTGTATGATATAATTGTGATAGGAGAGTGTGATGTGTTTTTTTTAAATTAGGGATATTAGTCACACACATCATTGGAGATGTTGTATATTCCATATTTGATTAGTGCCATGTGACAAAAGACTTTAATAGATCCAAGAGATTTTGACTTTTATTTTATTCTTTGATTCAAATATTTTAATGATTATAAACCATACTAATAGTTATTTTGACAAAGATTTGATATTTAGACTTGATTATATCTTGACTCTCTCCTAGGGCCTAATTTTGGACTTCACTAGAGGAGATTGATCTTTGACTTGAGAGATGATGATTATTTTTACTTTGATGGTCACGTTGTTCTTCAAATATGGTTTCACTAGGGAAAGACACTTTTTTATTAGGTTAATGATTTAACTCTTATTTATTATGACATACTGGATCAAAGATGATTTGATCATCATGTATGAATTTTTGAATATATTCTTGAACCTTTGTTTTTGTGGAACATATTATTTTACATGAGGAAGGGTCTAATGATGTATGTTCCTACTCATCCCTATGGAGGGAGTGATTAAATAATTATTAAATGGAATAAAAGTATATATGATAGAATAAGATGCTAGAGATGGTATGGTGAGGTCAATGTATGGTGGTGGGGTAACATGGTCCTTATAGGGGTTCCTAAGAGACCTAATTTTTACTCACATAAAATCTCATCAATATAAGCAAAATGATCACTAAGAATATCTATAGGACATGCATCAAAGGTAGGATCAAATTCACTTTAAATATCATCAACAAATCAAGCTTATAAGAACTTTATTATGACATCATCATCTTGATTGGCATCAAAAGATATGTCTTGTGATTGGATAACATATATATTTATGGTATCATAAAAAATTTAGATGTCATATTGAGTTACAATGTCTATGAAGTATGATATTTATGATGAGGAATATAATTTATATATTAGAGTTGAACATGATCCTGAAGCAGATAAAACTAGTGTTAACTCCAATACTAAATTTTATGTAAATGATGCAATGCTTCTAATAGAGGATTAATCATCCACAAGTGACATCTCAATATGGGGTAATTTATGTAATGATTAGGATATAATAGATTTGACAAAGATAGGACCATATAATAAGGAATCATGAGAGAAGGTAGGAATAGGGTTATGAGAAATGGACTTGTCATCAATGGATGATTTGTAAATGATGGGGGGACCATGAAACATGGAATTGGTGTCTTGTATTTGGATCATAGAGATAAGTTCTTAATTATGATTAGGAATGGAATCTTGGAATTCCTTTTATTGTTCACCCTTAGATCTAGACCTAGCTTATTCATTCTTGATTTGAAGGTCACTATAGTCAATGAGGTCTTCGATATAGTTTTAGAAATCACAACATCTATTAATTGTATGCCCATAAGTTTGATGATATATGTACTAGTGGTTGGATTTATACCAAGATGAATTAGGCTTTGTAGGATTAGGATGTCATATGGGTGGATAGACAATCATTTATTCAACAAAAAGTTCATAGAATAATGATTTGAAGGATATAGGAAGAGGCATAGAGGTCCTCTCTTCACTTAATGACTTATATGTGGAAGCATTGGACTTTAGATTAGATTGTTTTTGACATTATTGGGTGGGAATACTAGTAGTATATGAGGTGGCCATGACTAGATTTCTTTTTCTAGTTTAAGAAGTGGTAGATAACTAGCTATGACTAGTGGATGAAGGGATTGAATGGGACTGGGTGATATTGGGAATTGATGGATATAAATAGGTATGGATTAGAGGTAATATTATATGGATGATATCAAATATTAAGGGATGTGGAAAGGTCATCTCAAGGAGGGAGTAAAGGAGTATATCCTATTGGTCATGAGTCACTTCTCAATTAGGGTGTCCAACTTGAATTTTGAAGACATGATCAAGAAGAGAGAAAGTATAGATGATGTGTTTTTCCATCCCCAATCAATATGTATGGGGGATTAAATGGAAATATTAAGTAATGAAGATGTGATGCATGAAACAACTTTGTATAAAGGCTTGTTTTAGTCTAATATTAATTTTGATTGGATATTTTAATGTGTTGTGATGTTCTATGGGATAAGATGATTAAGTATACCAAGTTAGGATATGATCTATACTTTCAATGATTTAGACTATATTCAAATGAGTGAGTTATGATAAGATCTAGGATTTGATGAGGGGCTAGACTAGCCCAATAAAATGATTTCAACTAGGGATTGATTAGATTAAGACTATCTCAAGACTAAGATAATTGAATTAAGTATGATTTGATGATGATGAGATTGGATTAAGACAAGAGGATGATAATATTGGATTAAAAATTGATTGAACACAAGTAAGCTAATAGTAACGACCTTGATGTAGAGAGAGTTATTTTTATAATATAGGTGAATAATAGTGTATAAATATAGACTTGACAAGATTAGTATTGATAAATATGACATGTTGGACTATGACTAATCTATATGGTATATATAAGGGCTAAGATTAATAGGCAAGATAAAGTCAAGACAAGTTAGGTGGTTTTGATTAATGTGACCCAAAGCTAGAGTGATAGGTTATGATTAGGTTTCAAGATAAAATTAATGATGGTAGTAGATTTAGGGGATGGATATGACAAGAGTAAATGTATTGATGTTTTGAAAAAGTGTAGATAAGATGAAGACAATATGGTAAGATTGGAATAAGATGGGGTGATATACCAAGACAAGACCAAGGTGAGTGATGAGGTGTGAAAAGGGTACAGAGGTAGGCTAGGATGGGATTTAACCTAAGAGAAAGGTGTGAAAATTATCATGATAAGACTAGGGATAATAGGGTATGATTAAAGATTAGGTCAAAAATGGATATAATAGTAAATGTCTAGGTCAAGGGGATAGGATGAATGAATAGAATGGTTAAGAAAAGGTTGTGATTTAGGACAAAGGAGTGACTAGATGAAGTTTATTTCAACTAGGGAGGACTAGGCTAAGATATGAAGACTACGATGTTGTATGTATGAATGGAAAAGGTCAAGTAAAAATAATAATATTGGGATATGAGATGATGATTTAATATAAGGGATGATGTTTGATTTAGGGACTGTGTTTGATTAGGTAATAAGATTTTGTGTGTTTGGTTTGAATGGGTGAAAACAAGACATGCCTCCACAACACATAATAAAATAGGCAAGCCATAAACCTAGATTGAGTGAATGATTCAAGACTATAACCTGACTACTGCACCATCCAATAGCTTTGTAGGTGAGGTTATAGGTTGGTGACAAATTATGGAGTCTCCTAAACCCTCTTAACCCTATTTTGACATAACATAATTTTAGAGGTGATACTAACTCCAACAATAAGTTGCCTATTATGGTTGATGGTCCTATTCTAGGTTATACAAGTTCTCTAAGGGCTTCCCCAATATACACTAGTCATGTGTGACCATACTTTGTATAGGGTTTTAGTTAATTCTTGGGTTAAATAGTTAACTCTTTACCTACATGGAAGACTTGTATGGTTTTAACCGCTTGTCCTAACAATAGTTTTCCCTAATTTTTATACTTCACTAGAACACTGAGTGTAGATTGGTGCATGGTGGTGAAATCCACAATCACAATCCCCCTAAGACTATGGAAAGTTCATGGGTATCACTTCCATGCCACCTTTCCCCCTAAAAAATAAAGTTTGGAGGGTTTATTAGTGGTTTTTGATCCTCTAAAACTTGTTATAAGGATGCAGGGAGGAGAACATACACCATGATATCCCTTAGGTATAGACAAACGTACAAAAGTTGACTAATTGATTAAGTGTGTTATATACAAAATCTATATAATATGGTTTTTAAAAATTCCAAAGTCTTTTATAGGAATCCTATAAATCAAGTGATTAGTAGTTTGATTTATAATTATTGAGGGAAAAATTTCAAGATAAAATGTTAGACAAAGATAAAACATGACAAAATATGACCTACAAGATAAGTGGTTAGTAGTCTTAAGTAAGACAAAATTGACACTAATTTCAGCCCTATGAAAATGCTGGTCCATAAGCCTCAATAAAAATATTTAAAAAATGTGAGTTTTGCACTACAAATTTTGAATAAGGGGTCAGGATGCAAGGGTCTAAGGGTGACAGCCCCCAAGGGGGTCAAGGGACATAACCCTTTATGAGGTTAAGTGGCAACACCCCTTATGGGGTTAAAGGGAAGTTCCCCTTATAGGGGATGGGGGTAGTTCCCTAGGTGTGTTCCATGTCACAGTATAGGGTGGGGTTGAGGGGAAATGCCCCCAATGCCAAAAATAATTTGAGACTTAAAGATCCTTGAAATGATTAAAAATTTACAAAAAATTGACCTAAAAATGAACTGAAAAAATATAAATTTGAGTTTTTGATTTTTGACCTTGAAGATGACCTACAAGAATATCATTAGAAGTTTCATAATTTTTTCTCTTCAATGGTTATGTGCCTATAGGCTAGAAAATTAATCTTTTTATTGTCACTTTTCAATGTCATAAAATACTTAAAATAAAAAAGATGATATAATAGTAACTTGTTAGTGAATCCCAACAAGAACGAACTAATAGAAACTAAAATTAATTTCCCTTGAATAACAATTATAAGAATAAAATAATGATTTAGTGAATATCATCATTTTAAAAATTATCATACTAAATATTTATTATTATTATTATTATTTTAATTTAAACAAACAATAGATCTAAACCTTAGTAAAATATTGAGAAAATGAAATATTCAAAATATTAAAGCATAACTAAACATTATATGACCCTCAAATTAAAAGAAGAATAATCTAGAATATATGTCATTAATGAGGTAAACAATTTCTAAAATGCCTCAAATAAAGGTAGTCTATTTCACACCTCCTAGAATATTGTAATAATTACTACCAAACATATTCAATGTGTTTGACTGAATCAAGGTGATTTATAGCTCATAGAAGATACTATCACCTCATGGAATTTGTAAAAAACACATGTTGAAATTGACCATTTTATATTTTCCATCATCTATAACAAAAAGATCATGACCTATTTGACACAATGCTTTAAATAAATATGGTCCTATGGAATGTGATAACCATAATATGGGGTTAAAAATAAAATGGTAAAAGTAATAGGTCTAAGGTTTAAAATCTATCAACATGGCTTGTGTAGTGTCTAAGTCACAAAATATCAGCCTAAAAGGACAAGTACATTCATGTAGCCTCAAGAGGTGGGTGAATTGATCAATTTATCCACAGTATGGACATCTATCAAAGTATAATTGAATGTAATTTTATTTTATTTTTTATTTTGGCAAAATGTTGTAGCCACCCACCTCCTATCATTTAGGTGAAATAACTATACAAAAAATTTAAATTAAAAACTCCAAATAGGTTTGAGGTTCAAACCCACTTGGTGTAAAACACCAAAAAAATTACATATAAAGGTATTTGATTGTATGATCGAATAAGATGCTTTCACCACAATAAAAAAACATAGATATTTTAACTAGTTTACTAAGACAAATTGAAGATGGGATGATTATATTAATTACATGGAAACTCTTTCTAGCAAAAATGAGTTGGCTAATGAGATGTCAACTAGTTATTTTTTATTTTCAAATTTGATTTAGATGACAAATTCAAACCACTATCCCAATTTTTTTGGATAAACAAAATATTGTGCAAATGACTAATTCATATATACAAAAAATTTAAATTAAAAACTCCAAATAGGTTTGAGGTTCAAACCCACTTGGTGTAAAACACCAAAAAAATTACATATAAAGGTATTTGATTGTATGATCGAATAAGATGCTTTCACCACAATAAAAAAATATAGATATTTTGACTAGTTTAATGAGACAAATTGAAGATGGGATGATTATATTAATTGCATGGAAACTCTTTCTAGAAAAAATGAGTTGGCTAATGAGATGTCAACTAGTTATTTTTTATTTTCAAATTGAATTGAGATGACAAATTCAAACACTATCCCAAATTTTTTGGCTAAACAAAATATTGTGCAAATGACTAATTCATATATACAAAAAATTTCAATTAAAAACTCCAAATAGGTTTGAGGTTCACACCCATTTGGTGTAAAACACCAAAAAAATTACATATAAAGGTATTTGATTATATGATCGAATAAGATGCTTTCACCACAATAAAAAAATATAGATATTTTGACTAGTTTACTGAGATAAATTGAAGATGGGATGATTATATTAATTGCATGGAAACTCTTTCTAGCAAAAATGAGTTGGCTAATGAGATGTGAACTAGCTATTTTTTATTTTCAAATTCGATTGAGATGACAAATTCAAACCACTATCCCAAATTTTTTGGCTAAACAAAATATTGTGCAAATGACTAATTCATATATACAAAAAAATTAAATTAAAAACTCCAAATAGGTTTGAGGTTCAAATCCACTTGGTGTAAAACACTAAAAAAATTACATATAAAGGTATTTGATTGTATGATTGAATAAGATGCTTTCACCACAATAAACAAAATATAGATATTTTGACTAGTTTACTGAGACAAATTGAAGATGGAATGATTATATTAATTACATGGAAACTCTTTCTAGAAAAAATGAGTTGGCTAATGATATGTCAACTAGTTATTTTTTATTTTCAAATTTGAATGAGATGACAAATTCAACCCACTATCCCAAATTTTTTGGCTAAACAAAATATTGTGCAAATGACTAATTCACATATACAAAAAATTTAAATTAAAAACTCCAAATAGGTTTGAGGTTCAAACCCACTTGGTGTAAAACACCAAAAAAATTACATATAAAGGTATTTGATTGTATGATAGAATAAGATGCTTTCACCACAATTAAAAAATATAGATATTTTGACTAGTTTACTGAGACAAATTGAAGATGGAATGATTATATTAATTGCGTGGAAACTCCATCTAGAAAAAATGAGTTGGCTAATGAGATGTCAACTAGTTATTTCTTATTTTCAAATTCGATTGAGATGACAAATTCAAACCACTATCCCAATTTTTTTGGATAAACAAAATATTGTGCAAATGACTAATTCATATATACAAAAAATTTAAATTAAAAACTCCAAATAGGTTTGAGGTTCAAACCCACTTGGTGTAAAACACCAAAAAAATTACATATAAAGGTATTTGATTGTATGATCGAATAAGATGCTTTCACCACAATAAAAATATATAGATATTTTGACTAGTTTACTGAGACAAATTGAAGATGGGATGATTATATTAATTACATGGAAACTCTTTCTAGCAAAAAAGAGTTGGCTAATGAGATGTCAACTAGTTATTTTTTATTTTCAAATTTGATTGAGATGACAAATTCAAACCACTATCCCAAATTTTTTGGCTAAACAAAATATTGTGCAAATGACTAATTCATATATATGTTATTAAATATATGGAAAATATTAAAAATATGAAAGACACTAAAAACATATAGGACATCTATAATTTATTAATCAAAATGAGGAGTCATATCAATGGTTTTAGATTAAATAAACTATTTATATATGTTAATATATACATAGTTATAATAACTAGGCCCTGGATATAGTACTAGATAGAAAATTTGAAATGTTAAGCCATAAATATTCTTCAATATAACCTACAACCTTAAGAAAACAAACTCAAATTATAAAACGTTAGCTCAAGAGGAGGTCTTCCACTATGGTTGCCTATGTGAGATGATGAATTTGAGCAATAAGATTTGGAATTTAAACTATACATTAAAACAAACTCAAATCACCAATCTACTTCATAAATTTAGAGCTATTAGACTATAATGCAAACAAAATAATCATATATAATAACATTATAAAATCTAAAGCTCAATGCTCTAAACAAGATAAAAATAGTATAAAGACTAAGTGATTATTTATTTACTTATAGACTTAGACTCTCTTAGACAACATATGCTTAACTTGACTATATTTTTATTATAGACCAGTGATTGACTCATGGATTGGCTGATAATATAGGCATGGGGATTTATGGATTTCATATTTTTTTCTCTTATTGAATTCTCATTATTTGGAATAAGGGAGTCATGTATTTAAATACTCAATGAATGGATTTTTTTATGGAATTTAAAATTACATGGAATTATCTAGAGAGAGAAATCTATAGAGGGTTGGAGGGAATTCTAAGAAAGTTAAAGAATTCTCTAGAGAGATAACTCTCTAGAGAATATTTAATTAGAGAATCTAATGATGATTAAGGGAATATTGGAAGAAGGTTTAGGTGAGGATTATGGAGTAGGTTTGTAGGAAAGACTAGGGATAGGTGTCACTTTTTTAATATAAAAGTGACAAGTGGGATTTAGGTGATAAATGGGATGTTAATAATAAATAACTAGAGGATTAATATTGGATAGGAAATATGAAGGTTATTATAGATATATAAAGGGGACTAGATTATCGACTAAGGGGAATAAAAAATGTTAGATGAAATGATGAAAGGGATTAATTAGTGAATCATTAACCAAAATTAGTATCAAAATTTTCAAGTTTAATAAGCTATGAAAATTGGTATGCATATACCCATAGTTTTAGGATGCACTATGGAGCAGGAATTAACATTGACTTAATTGGTTATAAAAATTTAGGTTGGGATAGTGATTTTCAAAATCATAAGTCTAACTCAGGGTATAGTTTCTCCCTCAAGTTAGGTCTGATTAGTTGGTTAAGCATGAAGTATAATGCTATTTCTTTATCTTCTACTAAGGCATATTATAGAGGATTTATTTATCCTACCATTAAGGAAATTTAACTTCAAGGGATTCTCACTAAGTTGGCATCCATTTTTTATGACCAGTAGCCATCTTATGCAATAATCAAATCATAATATAGATTTTTAGGAATCCAGTCCTCCATCAATAGACCATACATATTGATATTTGTGTGGATTTAATTTGGGAGCTCATCCATGAGTAAGCCATTGATCTCTACTACATCTAGACAATGTAACAAATTACCAAACCTTTCACTGAGAGTAAGTATATTAATTTATGGGGTATTATTGGGGTTCAATGATCTCCATATTCTTCCTCATCTATGGGTTCATCTATATATACTTGGGTACCTCATTAGGCCTTTGTGCCAAGACCTAATTATTCTACCCACCTAAGCTATGCTTAAGGTAGAGTATTAGTGTAAGCTTTTTCCAACTATGTGGTCTAATTATCTTTCTTAGGTTAATAATAGGTAATTAGGGAAATATATTTTAAGTCATTTTATAATTTCAAGTTGATTTAATGACCTTTTTAGGTGATGTAATTCCTCACTATATAATGTACCTTCTTATGTAATTTTTGTCTAATGCTCGTTAATACAAATTTTTATTGTGAAGAAAAGCTTCATCCTATTGTGAGTTATTACTCATATTTTACTACTCCATATAGATTCAACCTCATACATTCAACTCTATCCATTTGATCATCAAATTTGGCCCATCTAACACACATAAACTATGTGTGTTATTGTGCATATGCAAATTGGACCAAAGGCTAATTTGTGGGTCCATGTGATTGATAAATTTGGATTATTCCCAATTATTGTAAGATTTATTTCTTTCCCCATTCTATTTATCATTTTTTATGAATTTTTTTAGGTTAGGGTTTCATTTGATATCAATTTATTTATGCATGGTTATCTTGATTTCTTATTTTATTTCATTCTTATATTGTTGTCATATTATTGAATGTATTAATGGAAGGGAATAAATAATTGAAATTAGAATTTTAAACTATGTTTATCTCAAACCCTAATTTTACATTTGGGTGATTGTATGTGTGTTTTTTGTTTTTAGTATCTAATTAAAACCTAGTTGAGTAAAACATAAAGTTGTAATTATATCTATTTTTTTTAAGGATCATAACACTATTAAAATTAAGTTTTAGTTTTCATACTAGTAGGATCCTTGAATTGGAACCATATAAATGCACAATTGATAAAATATCATTGTGTCATGATCCAATAGATATAAACCTTGGGGAGACCCACCTTATAGGACTCTATTTAGGAGAGGTTTGATGGAATTCATTACCCTGAGAACCTAATATTAGCAATCTATGCCAAATGACACATCAACCTTATAAACCAAAAAAAATACTTAGTTATATTATATTTATATGATAATTGTCTGACTAATATATAGCTGGAAAATATCAACTCATACTAACTATACAAGTTCAAAAATAACTATGAATTAAATTATTCAAGGTCAATAAAATTGAGAAGGGGATACAATCAATAGTCATTATTGTCCTCTCCTAGTTGATTATATCCTCTATGGGAAATTAGAGAAATCAAAGTACATTCATATTTTATTATAAATTGAAACATGATTGTATCAAAAATTT
>JARHVA010006882.1:780000-810670 GCA_037957365.1 Torreya grandis
GAAGACAAAAGAGTAAGGGTGCAATTTCTCATGAAGGGACACTTTGAGGAATACGAAAAGTCACCAAAGATAAGGACAAAAGTGGGAAGGACGTTTTTGGTCATAAAGGGTCACCACATGACTTTTCAAAGGCTTGAATATGAAGGGTCATACAAGTTTGGCACCATTTTCCATGAGGATAGAAGGCTCACAAAGGGGGAAGGCCAAAGGTCATTTGGAAAGCTATAAATAAAGGCTTGAGTAGCCATTTGTAATATGAGAGATAGAGGTTGATTTGATGTTGTAATATCTAGCTTAGAAGAGCAATTGTGAGAGATGAATATGATTTGTATTTGTTATATCTAGCTTAGAAGAGAAAAGTTAAGAGAGAGGAAGGAGATGTTGTATTGATCTATCATTTGTTGAGATAGCAACATTGAGAGATAGGTGTGTGGTATGCACAAAGGGGTTGGTGCTCCTGTGGGTTGCTAATCACGAATTGTTGTTAGGTTGGTACTTGACAAAGGGGTTGGTGCTCTTGTGGGTTGGTGCTCATGAATAGTAGCTAGGTTGGTGCTCGGCAAAGGGTTTGAAGCTCTTGTGGGTTGGTGCTCACGAATTGTAGCTGAGGTTGGTACTCGGCAAAGGGGTATGGTGCTCCTATGGGTTTTTTCTCACAAATATACTTGAGATTATTCTCCATGGTTTTTCCCACATTGGGTTTCCATGTTATATATGGTGTCTCTCTCTATCTTGTGTGATGTTTATTATTTTAGTTTTATTTCATATCTTGAATGTTTGATTAAGTGGAATTTGATAAAGGGAAAGTTTTATAAGATATATGATATATATATATATATATATATATATATATATATATATATATATATATATATATATATATATATATTCACCTCCCCCTCTCAGTATATCCCATGCTTAACACATTCTATTGAATAATGACCATAGGACCTAATATGCAACCAAGGAAATTTCATGGAAATCATACTACATGAATATAAAAGATTAAACAAGGACAAAGAGTATGTAGATAGCATGCGAAATGATGTGATTACACATCCATTTGGTTTTAACCATTATAACATCTTGTATTATATGATTATGAAACATTATGATATTGTATGATCATAACCTATGATTATTTTGTTTAAATCATAAACATATACCTCCCCTATATAAAGAGTAGAGTTGAAAGTGATATATAGTGTGTAAAATATAGGGAGTAATTAAGAATTTATTTGAGATAGAGTTGTTGTAATATTTTTACTTTTCTCTAGTAATGATTCCATTGTTATAGAGTTGATCAATGTAATTAAGGTGATTTGATATAAATTAATTGTTATAAAGGAAGGGATATGAGAACAAGTACAACCAAGGATGGTCCATTTTCAATTATTTTCTATGATAGTTCCATCCATTAGTTAGGTCTTAAAACTTTGTTTTGTGTTTTCATTCTAGCTTCATGTATGTACCTTTTAATTTTCATAGTTTATTCTATTTCTAGAAATTTATTATTATGTGTGATTAATAAATTACCTTTTTTCAAAGCCTAGGAAGTTTCCAAATAATGTAAATTAACAAATCAAGTCTATCCAATTAATATTTATGTAATTGTGTCATTCATTTATTTGAAGTGTGTTTACTTTATATTGTTTAATTTTCTTGAAAGTGTGTTTTCCTGTATTCAAAAAAGTAGTACCTTAAATTTTCAAAGATTTTAGTGTTGCATATATAGTGTTGATACCTTACCCAATTATATGTACCCAAGTTGATAATTTAATGAAGACACATTATTAATAAACCAAAAAATATGGAGTACATTTGTAAGGTCATATGTGCCACCACATCAAGTTTAATTGGTGATTTGATTTTTCTCATAAAATTATGTTATTGAAATATTATTTATATTACAATCCAATGAATTATCACTATGCTAAAGAATATTTTGGCTCAATATATAGGAAAATAGTCAATTAGAGTACCTGTGACACAACTAGTGTGATGATGCAAGGTAAGAGAAGCTTAACATGTATTATATGATTATGATTTACTCATATATGTAAACATTAATGGATTATAAGTTTTTGACATACTGGTGGACACATGCATTGATGTTAATATCCTTAAAGGGCAAGTTTGGTATAAGATGGAAAACCCTAAATTATGACCCCCACCACATGATTTGTTCATAGTAAATAAAACCCATGCTTAACCCATAGGAATTATACATAATTATGGTGTGGATATGATTGATCCAAAGATTTAATTGGAATTGGAGTTAATTGAGCTCACTGAGGTAAATAACTATATAGTTTTACCTATTCCACATTAGTGTTTTGAAAATGGGAAAGAACATATCATGATTCCCTTTTAAAATGATCAAGTCCCCCAATATGTAAAAAACAATTGAATTAGAAGGAAAAATAAACATCTAACACATGACAACATAAGTGCTAGAAAACATTAAACCAAATGAGGATGTCATCCTAAGTTGCAATGAGACATAATCTAATTTTGACACCATAAACATTACCTAAACTAATGGGTACATGAATCATACAAGGTTACTGGAAGAAAATATGTCATAGTACACTCAAGATTCCAACTTTTACATATAAATAAAGTACCATGTGTTAGTGTCAATACTTATTTAGTTGAAAATTATATTTGGTTACTAAATACCACATCCAAGGTGAAGATGGTATTCTATGTCAATAAGGATAAAATTCTTGTTTTTCCTTGATATGATAGCTCCACAAGTTCCATCCCATTTTTACATTAACTTGAGGCCTTTTCTAAAAAACCCATTGCTCTACATATGGCAAAGCATTCAACTGTAAAATCTAAAGGAGTCATAGAAGAACTTGTTATCATACTAGACTCATGGGACTACTTATCCATTTTCATGATATTACAACCCAAAACAAACCTAATTAGATACCCTCTTATCTTAATCATACCTTGGATAACTAAAAATGATACATTCATTGGTTAAAATTTGAGGAACATGCTAATTTACAATTGAAACATGATGAAGAAATTGGTTTTATATCCACTAGTTCAAACTTCATCTGAGGGAAAATAATCTCCATGGGTAGAAGTTAAGGATATGACCAAGTTACCTTATGAACCCTGCTCACCATTCAATGAAATTATTTATTGAAAACAAAATATGGAGACACATTCACTTCCATCTTCAGTAAAAATATTTACACAACTAAACAACATGTTATTGGAGAGCTATCATTGATGTCATGGTGATGTCTTGGAGGTGTCCTGGTGAGTGGATTAATTGTTTTTATATCCTAAGTAATAATGACAAAGTGTGCAATGTGTTTGTCCTAGTGTGCTTGAAGTTGGCTTGGTTGATCTTTAGTTCTGGCATGGTTAGAGATGTTCAAGTATGAGTATGGAGTATTGATAATGTGCAAGGGGTCCTATAAGAGGTTTTATATAATTGGATAGATTTTATGCATAAGTGTATTTCATCTTATAGTCCATAGTTTTCATCTATATAGTTTGTATCTAATGGAATAAATTTTGAGTAGGTAGTTTGCTGACATCACCATTACCACATATGGATGAGTTAGGGGGAGTTGGTCATATTCTTATGATCACATTAGTCCCTAGTTACTATGAACTAAATTTGAAGTCATGTGCTTAAACATGAAAAAAGATATGCAAGGGAAAATTTTGGCTCCCAAGTAGTTTGACATTATTTTCTCATAATTAGCCAAATTTTTATGAGGTAAGAAAGAGCCCAAAAAGTAGTTTGGTGATGTCATATATCACATGTGTGGACATTTTAGAAGAAGATGATCATATGGATTTGTTTAGTTTTGAGCCTAGTTGATTTTCACTAAATTTTAGATCATGCACTAAAGCATGTCAAAATATATGCATGTGCAAAGTTGGCCTTTCAAGCAATTCTTGACATAGTTGGCTCTGTGGTAGAAAATTTTGAGTGAGCATTTTATTGTCATTAATTCTCACATGTGTTAGGGTTTCAAGATTAATTTTTCACATGGTTTGATTCTCCTATATGAGGAGATCATATGATCAAAATTTGAGATCATGTGAGTAAGTGAGTTAAAATTTATTGAGGTTCAAAGTTGGCTTCTTAGATAGACTACAATGGTTCCCATAGTCAAGTTTTCAAAAGGTAAAGTTTGAACATCATCAATGGAACATGTTACTTCAAGATTCTAGGAAGTAGTGAGATGATGCCATGTGTTCCAATGTTTAACATTGTGTAGACTTAAAGATCGATCTTCTTCTAAGGATCAATGATTTGTGGGAAATCATATTATTTTGATCTAATGGTGTGTATTGAGCGAGATGGTAATAAGTGCATGATGTTTAATAGTTGAAGTGATAAGAAGGCACACAAGTCTGTCAAGTGTCTTGATCATGGGGGTTCTAAGCAAGATTGAATGGTGAGCACTACCTGATAAAGACATGACTAATCCATAAATATCAATGGATCATATTGAGTTAAAATTTCTAGATTGCACAAGATGAGGTCAATTGTTAGATGTTTAACTATGATCATTTGAATTTGAATATTTGAATTTTGCAAAGGAAAAGACCAGTATATGGTTTTTGGACCATATATTTTGATCCAAGACAAATTTTCTCATGGTGTAAAAATAAAAGTGGTATAAGACTCCAAGGTACATATGGAAATATGAATTTTAAGGTATAATTATTAGTACAATCAAAGTTATCAAGCTCCAAATTTGACTATGTTATATAAGTAACTTGACAAGGGTATTTGATCTCATTCTAATGGTGTTTCAATGTTTAATGATGAATTATCTATTAGAGCATGTTTTATACTCCATAAGGATGATTTTTGTGTATTAAAAAGGTTTGATCAATTGCATCCAGTATGAACAATGGTTTAAAAGTCATCTATGTATTCACTCATAATTATTGTGTGTATAGAGAGTTATTTAAGCAAATTATGCTTAAGCAAGAGGGTTCTATGATGGTATTTGGAATTTAAGGAGGATATATACATCATTTTGAATGGTTTCATGACTTGGAAAGTGTTTTTGTGTTCTTAGTTTTCTTAGAAAAGTATCAAAGATATGAATGGGTCTCCAAAGGACCTAAAAGTGACTTAGGCCTATTCGAAAGTTGATTGTGATTAAGTGTGGCCTATGTAAGATTTATTAAGGGTGAAATAATATTTTGGTCAAATAATATATTGATAATCCATGATATCTCTATATATATCTAAATCAAAGAAAATGATTTATATATTCTGTAGAAGACTTGTTAAGGAGGCTAATGCAAGGTGCATGTGAGATTTATGGAGCGAAAGAGATGTAGAGTGCATAGTTGATTAATTGATGATCAGAGTAAATTGATGACATGTTTATGATGTATATGTAATATTTATGATGTTATAAAATTACTCTTATAGTTTGAGGATATGCAAAGAGGTTTGAGTGTGCATATGAAGATAATTTGAGTGAAGAAGGAGAGAGATTGTGGCATGCTTATGTGAGAGGTTTGTATGAGATAGAAAGAGATTGTGGAGGGATTAGATAAATAGAGATCCATCATCAATTATTGAAGACATCTATTATAAGGTAGAGGTTTTCAAAATAGGGTTTAAAGGACTTGATCTTCCTTAGGGGTAGTTGTTCCTTGTGAAACAAGTGTTTCACTAAAGGCCTTTGGTCATGAGGACATGATCAAGGTTTGTTGGTCTAAAGGAGTTGATCAATCTCATGTTTGTAGTTAATTATAGGATAGTAATCCATGTGTTATAGACTTGAGAGTGGGTTTTATTCCCCATGAGGGTTTTCCATAGGAAGTATGTGTTATGTGTTTGATCTTGTGTATGCATTAAATGAATGAGCTCTCTTGTTAATGTTGCTTGATCAAGTTGATATATGTTGATTGTTTAATATTTTAAAGGACTATAATTAAAATTGAATTATCTAGGCTCACTGATTCACCCCCCTCTTAGTTATTGTACCTCTAATAATTATTATTAGAGTGGGTCCTTTGGTAAAGGATTGATAGCTTGAAGGTGATCCAAGGTACAATATGGGTAGTCATCAAGGAAATTTATCTACTAAGCAAGAACCAATGTTTAATGGATCTAATTATGCATTTTAGAGTGCCATAATGAGGAAATACATTATGTCCCTAGGGTTTGATGTATGGAAATATTTTGTGGATGTTTATGTTACTCTTACTATTCCTTCATCTAGTGTTTCAAACAAGAAGTTGTTTGAGAATAATTCCAAGGCAATGAATGTTATTACTTATGGAATTTTAGATACTAAATACACCAAGGTAATTCATTGTAAATATGATAAAGAGATATAGGAAAAAATATAGATCATTTATGAAGTATATTTAAAATTAAACTTACTAAATTTTAGACTCATAGAAGGAAATTTAAAATTTTCAAGATGAATGAAGAAGATTTTGTGGCATCCTTTTTGTTGAGAGTTAATGAGATTGTGAACATCATTAGAAGTCTTAGAGAGAACCTTGAAGAATATACTATATTTTAGAAGTTATTAAGATCCCTATCCCTTAATTTTGGTCTTAAAGTATCTACTATATAATAAATTCATGATCTTACTCAGTTGAAGTTGGATAAACTACATGGCATCCTTACTACCTATGAGATGAGGAAGAATGATGATATATCACCAAAGAAGGAAGTAAATTTAAATACTAAAATGAAGCCAAAAAATAATTTCCAAGGTAAGAAACCAAAAGAGTATGAAATTTTTGATATAGATGAGGATGAAATAATTATTTTAATTTTAAGGAAATTAAGAATAGGTTTAGGCAAGTATAAAGGTAAACTACCCCTCAAATACTTCAATTATGGTGAGATAGGACATTTTTATAACAAATTTCCTTATGATTATAAGAATGATGATGAAGATCATGATAAAGGTAATGATGATGGAAATAGATCATTTAGATCTGATAAAATGAAAAAGGGATTCAGAAGGTTTGATAACAAGAAGTACTTCAAGGACATGAAGAGTCTATACACAAGATAAGATTGAAACTCATCAGATGAGAGTGAAATCAGTGACTTAGAGTATGATCATGAAGATGATGGAACTATTGAAGATAAATATCTATTCATGGCTAAGGAAGTTAATTTCTCACATCAAAAAGATTCTACTTGGTGTGATTCAGATGATGATGAAGATGAGGTGGACTATGAGACTATATTGAAAAATGCTCATGAAGAACTTAAGATTGACAAGAAGATAAATAAAAAGATGAAATATAAACTCAAGGAATTTTAGGAGTAATTCAATTTGTTTGAGTCAAGAATGGATAAATAAGCCAAGGAGTATGCAGATATGGTCAAGCATCTCAGTTATAAATTGGAAAGCATGTCTACAAGCCTAAAAGCTAAATAAGATGAATGTGCAAAGTATATAATTTAAAATGAGTCATTTAAATATTATTTATAGAAGATATATATTAATTTATTATAATTTATGATATTTTAAAAGAGATCAAGTGATCTAGACAACATTTTCAATGATAAAAAAATATGCAAGTGATAAGACTGGTCTTGGATAAAAATAAGAACTAGAGACTGCAACTCAAGACAAGATGAAGACTAATGTGAAAAAGTATAATTAGCCTTTGAATAAAAATCATTAATAAAGGAATGATGATGCAAATAGATTGAATATAAATCAGATTAGATAGCCAAATGTTATGAAGTATACAAATTTCAATGGTTACTGCTATACTTATAATCAATTTGGTAATAGAGATAGAGAATGTAAAAGACCTATTAAGAATGAATTTGCATGGAAGAATGAGGAGGGTCATCATTAAAAATATGTGATCAAGGTTGAGTGTTTCAACTATCATGATGTGGGACACTTTGATTAAAATTATCCATTTAATGTATAGAAAGTTGAGCTTCCTTCAATAGATATTAAGTGATACAATTGTTATGAACTAGGACACATTTCAAGACTTTGTCAAAATTTATTAATATAGAATGAAATAATTTAAAAAGGTATTATGTGCTTCAAATTTCAAAAGAGATGTCATCTTTCTATATTCTGTAAGCATATGCTTAAAATTTAGAATATGTTTAATTGGGCTCCTAGAGTGTAAGGAAGAGGACAAGTCAACTCATGGAAGCCAACGGTGGTAATTATGAGTCATGATGATACTATAGATCCATGTAATCTATTTAATATGGTGTAGAATACCATATAAGGTGAAAATTACCAAGGACTCTCATTGTTTTCTCATGTTGAGAATGAAGAGACCAAGCTCAAGGAGAAGACCAAGGTGCTGGTTGAGGCTAGCTCTAAAGTGAGTATGGATCCAAGTGAATATCTTGATATTATTGATAAAAAATCATACAAAGAACATCAATTATCAATACTTAGTGATGAGGTTCCAAGATTCAAGGAAGATTTTATAGATGAAAATGTATGTCATGAATCTATGTTGTCTCCATGTATTATCAATCCAATCATATAAAATAAGGAAAATGTTGTAGTGGATGAGGATGTTACTTATATTAAGCCTTAGAATAATAATAATTATAATCATAAGATGACCAAGGAGGAGAAGGAATATGAAGAGTTATGGGCAACTCTTGGTTTCACATTGTTCCAGTACATTATGAAATAGGTAATCTCTTCCTATGCTTCTTAGGATACATAATTCTTGTGGAGAAGTAAGTTTGTGTGCTCAATATCATAATAAAATTTTGTAAATATACTGATGTTGATCTTAAAAGATCATTGGTTAAGTGAGAACAACAAGTTCATGAGCTTTCTCCAGAGGTTTGTGAAGGAGCTATAGTAGAGAGTTAGAATGGGTGGTTCTAAGTGGCTTAATGAGATTGATGGAATTTAAAGAAGATTTTAGTGCTCAAAAAGGTTTTTGCACTTATTTTTGATGTGATCCATGTTTTTTTTTTGGTTTAAAGGTATGTTGAAGTGAAATTGGAAATTTTTGTTAGCTCTCTGGTTTCTTAGTTTATGTTTAAGAGCATGCAGATCCTAAAATGGGTTATATGAAGTCAAGGTTCCCATTGGTGTGGAAGATAAAATATTGGTCTAGAAGTGTGTAATGGATATCTCCAGGTGTACAAGAAGTTTCAAGAGTGTGTGTTGATTGGAAGGTTCTATGTTGACCTCATTTGTTTTTAGATTCTAAGATTTTAGAATCTGCTACAAAAGTGGTTTGCCTTATGAATTGAAGTTAATAATTATTAATAAGTTGAATGGGATAAATGGGTTTTCAAATAAAGCTTCATAAATATTTGAATGTTTTTGGTTCTCGTGTTATTCAAGTTTTTGTCAAATTGGAGGCCTAATTGGTAAGATGAATTATGAAGTAAGTATATTATAAAGGATGATTTGGTTATTTAAAATTGGTTTTCTTGAGGGGGAATATGATATTGATCTAAATATGAAGTATTAGGTCTTAATGGTGTGTCTTCTAAAAGTTGTGGGCTCTACAAGTTTCAGGTAGGGCTATAAGGAGACTAAACATGCCTAATGTTAAGAAGAGTGTTTTTTGTTCTATTTCTCCAAAAGAGCAAGGCATGATTATTTCAAGGTGAGTTCTCAGGTTGTATTAGTGCATGTTTCCTATTTTGTGAGTGGTATGAAGTTCTATTAGTGGTCCTTGAGGTAGTTTGAGAGTGAAGGCTAGTAAGAATGTATGGTGGTTCCTCATGGTGTATGGAGATATAAAAATGATCAAGTGGTGAAATGGCTTAGAAATATTAAGGGGAGTTCTTATTATATGTTTCTTGGTAATTTCCATCATATTTTAGTTCTTTTATGTGTTATTTTTCATTGGTATCAGTGCTTGGTTGAAGAGAGTGTTAACATGTAGTAAGAGGAATGTTTCAAGGCAAGAAGAGGTAAGCTAAAGGTAAGGGGGAGTTTGAATCATATTTATAATATGTTGTATTCCTAGTGATGGTATTTTTAGGTCCTCAAGATCAGTTGGTTCCCACGTTTTCATGGTTTCAAAGAGGGATAAATTTCCTATTAAGAGAGTGCTTGAAGAGAGATAAGGTGAGATGAATGATGTTTGTTGACATCAATGACAAAAGGAAAGATTGTTGGAGAATTGTTATTGATGTCATGGTGATGTATTGGAGGTTTTTTGGTAAGTTTATGAAGTGATTTGATATCCTAATTAACAATGACAAAGTTTGAAATGTGCTTGTCCTAGTGTGCTTGAAGTTGGCTTGGTTGATCTTCAGTTTTGGCATGGCTAGAGATGTTCAGGGATGAGCATGGAGTATTGAAAATGTGAAATTTGTACTATAAAAGGTTTTATATGATTAGATATCTTATGTACATAAGTGTATTTATTTTTATAGTCAATATATTTCATCTAGCCAATTTGGGTCTAGTGGTAGAAAATTTGAGTAGGTAGTTTGTTAACATCACCATTGCCACGTAAGGATGAGTCAGGGGGAGTTGGTCATATGGTTATGATAAAATTAGTCTCTTGTTTCTATGTACTAAATCTCATGTCATTAAAATAAACACAATAAAATATATGTAAGTGCAAATTTAGGCTCCCAGACAGTTTAACATTGTTTTCCCATACTTAGCCAAAATTGTATGAGGCAAGAAATAGCCAAGTAAGAAGTTTGGTGATGGCATATCTCACACATGTGGATGTTTTAGAACAAGATGATCATATGGTTTTATTTAGTTTTGGTCTTATTTTATTTTTTATAAATTTTAGATCATGCACTAAATCACATCAAAAGATATTCATGTGCAAAGTTGGCCTTCTAGGTAATTCTTGACATAGTTGGCTCTATGGTAGAAAAATTTGAGTAAGAATTTTAATGTTGTATTTAATACACATGTGAGGGTATTAAGAGTAGTTTTTCATATAGTTAGATTATCCTATGTGAGGAGATCATATGGTCCAAATTTGAGATCATATAAGTGAGTGAGGTAAAATTTATTGAGGTTCAAAGTTGGATTCTTAGATAGATTGCAATGGTTCTCATACTTAGTCAATTTTACACAATGTTAAGTTCAAACATCATCGACAGAGTGTGTTGCTCCAAGATGCTAGGAAGTAGAAAGATGGGAACAAGTGATACAATGTTTAATGTTATGTAGATTTAAAGAACAAGCTTCTTCTAAGGATCAATGGTTCATGGGAAATCATACTATTGGTTGAATATTTTGTCAATCAATGTACTGATAAACAAAATAGGTCTGATCAGCCAAAGTAAGAAGATTGGTTGTTCAAATGTGTATGTTTACCACATAAAAAGGGGACTAATCTCTCCTCTCATCAAGGGGAGGATCCCTATATATATATATATATATATATATATATATATATATATATATATATATAGAAAATAATACTCAAGGGTAGGACAAACCATCCATCTCTCTTTTTTTAGAGATGATGCGTGTGGATAAAAGGAGAAATCTCAAGGGAAATGATAGAAAGCAATCCTCTTCTTTCAAAAGTACTATTCAAAAAACCACAATAATACTCCTAGTAGTAACAACAAAATTTAACTAAGGACGTAGTAACCAACAAATTGAGATGTAGCCCAAAGTCTCCACCTGAATTGCCCAAGAGTGAGATACGAAGGACAATGAGGGCACAAAGTCATCCCAAGGTCCTTTATAGAGAAATGAAAAGAAAACACACTGAAAGGCAATTATGGGGGCACATAGTCTCTCCATAGTTGACTTTAGGACACCTTCCTGACTACCTTCACTAATCCTGCTTGTTGAATTAAAGGAACAAAATATATATTAAGGAAAAAGACATAAGAACAATTTCCCTAACAATAAAGATATCATAGCACAAAGTATGAAAAGTCACTTGCTTTCTTATTCCAATAACAAAATATGATCAATAAGCTAAGCTCAAAGTCTTAGTAATGCCTTTCAATTTGGACAGAATTTCATTTTTGATTGTCAAAAAGAGATACATTTACAATAAAAGAGAGTCCCTTATATAGCCTCTTCAAGAAGGACTTGGGAATAGTAACACATCATGTTGCATTGAAATATATTAAGAAGATAGGCTAGAATTTAGGGGCATCTACCCATTTGTTTTTCTTAATGTAGAGAAATGAGTTACACAATTGAAAGTTTGCATCTTTCAATTTCCACTTGGTGATCTGATCCTTCTTCATCGTTCCTCCTTTTCTAGTTAATTAAATCGGGTCCTTGATTCAATTTGATACTCTATTCTTTAATCAATTCCTATTGATCTTGGCCTAAATCCTATGAATGCATTTAGGTTTGTAGATTACAAGGATCAATGGCTATTTTATGAGCTTTGAAATCGACATTTGTGCACCCATCAACACGCTTTAATTTTCAATGGCTAGTTCATCGTTCTTGACTTTGACGTCTTTGGGCATGTCACCCCGTAATCCTTTTTTGGCTTTCCTATTTTTCATCCTCCTAAAGGGAAGGTGACCCTTCAACTTTGGGGGAGTGTCCTTTAAGTAGGTAGCTGAGAGTCCCCTAAAAGGGCACCTGCCCTTTGGGGTCCTTCGATGGCCTTTTCTTTTGAGTCTCTTGTGGACTTTTTCCTTAGGCTTTCTTTGTAGGCATTTTTCCATAGACAAAAAGTCTGTAGACAATTTCCCGTAGACAAAAAGTCCACAGACAATTTCCTACAGACAAAAAGTCTGTGGAATTATTGCTTTGTTCTTTGGCTTTGAGAATTTCCTTCAGGTTTTCTTCCCACAATTTTTTTGAATTCTTTCAGACTTTTTGTCTGAAGGAATTCCTTCAGACAAAAGTTTGAAAGAATTATGCCTTTGTCTACCTTAAAAAAATACCAAAAGAATTTACCTTAACTATTTCCTTGAAAATGACTCTTCTGAAGAGTGTTTTTGTCGACCAAGTGCCCTCTGCAAGGGCACTTATCCTTCGAGAGGCTCTTTTAAAATTTTGCTTTGAACTGCTCTTTTGAACCAATTATTGAACCAAGCTTTAAACCATGCTTTGAACCAAGCTTTAAACCAAGTTGATGATCCATTTTATTGAACCAAGCCGATGAACCAAGATTTAAACTATGCTTTGAACCAAGCTTTGAACCAAGTGGATGAACCATTTGATGAACCGATTGAGTGAACCATTTGATTGAACCAAAGCATTAAACCAACCATTGAACCAAATGAATTGAAGCTATTGAACCTTGAACCCGTTGAACCTTTGAACCAAAGTGGTTCAATGGTTCAAGCCTTCTTCTTTTTGGTAAGTGTTTTAAAGTTGTTGAACCTTGAAGCGGTTGAACTTTGAACCTTGATGAAGTGCTTAACTCTTGTTGATGACATTGAACCTTTAAACTTGTTGAACCCATTGAACCAAAATGGTTCAAGGTTCAATGGTTTAATGGTTCAATGGTTGGATCCTTACTTAGATGCTTGCCGATGGACATTTTTGATTGAACCAAGGTGCTGAACCAATCTCAAAAATGACTAAGTGTTGGAAATTGATTCTTTTGATTAAACCCACCTGCAGAAGCCTTTGAACCTATAGAAATGAACCTATCTATAGAGTCTGTATATTTTTGAGAAGCTTGAAAAATGAGGAATTTGAATGCCCAAGACAAATTTTGGAAAGGGAAGAGACAATTTTGGTTTGTAGGACCAAAATAGTTCAAATGTTGTCCCAAAAAATGAGTGATATTTTTGGGGGACAACAACTGGCTCTAGTTGGGGAACTTCTATCAATTGCAAAAAGAATTAAATGGAGTAGAATCCAAAATCTCCAGTGTCTTCATGTGTACCATTGGGCTATGGAGTCATGCTACCCAGAAATGAAAGGCATCAAAAAAGAAAACAAACAAAACAAAATAGAAATAAAAACTATATAAATATACATATGTACAGATGAAATGATTTCATACTTCAAGAATTGAATTATTTCAGATGCTACTTCTTAAGAGGTAGTGAAAATAGTGCTCTATCTTGATAAACTAACAAGAAGACATTTTGTCCCCAAGAACGGTGATAGGCAAATGGAGCTCTCCACCAAGAAACTAATTTTTTGTGTCTTCTTCTTGGCATTTTCTTCTTCTTGTCCCATGGTAGGATGTGGCCTTCAATTTGAAATCCATAACTCCTTTCTTTCTTGGTGAAGGGTTCCTTTACCTGATTCTGATTTATAGCAGCATGGTCCATTACCATAATTGGTTGTTCTTCTTGTTCAATCTAGCACATGATTGAATTGTCCATATCAAACTCCTGACAAACTATGAGCTTAGCATCTCCTTTGATATGAAGGAGTTTGATCTCTTCATCTTGAGCAATCTTCAATCCAAGAAATAGAGATTCACATCCAGCTGTGTTTTTGGTGTTCCTAAATTGCAAATTGCATGAAGGAAGAATGTCTCCTTGAGGAGATATCAACATAGTCCTAACTCCATCATTGGTGGAAGAATTACTACCATTGGATTTTAGGATCCAAGCATCATCAGAAGCTAATCTCCTATCAAATTTCTCTTCATTAGAGATGGAAGATCCTTCCTTATTTGTACTATGCCCTACCAATTCTCTTGAAGTCTTGTTTGGATCAATTCCTAGACTATCAGCTATAGGAATTTCATCTATAGAGACATGAACATTCTCTGTGGTCAAGAAATAATTACCCCTGCCTGAAGACTCAAATAGAATTTGTGCTGAAGGGGTCGATATTTGGGTGACCACATATTTTGCCTCTTTTTCAGGGAGTAATCTCTTAATTATGCCTTGGACAGGAATCCTTACTTCAGACAGGTCCATGCTTAGTTCTCCTCCCATGTCCTTGCAAAAATTTCATCCAAGCAAAATGCCATAGGATACTGGGACATCAACCACCAAGATAGTCATCTTGATTCTCTTGTCTGGAAAGGCTGCTAATGCAAATTAGGCATCTTTGATTTTCCCCAATAGTGGTACTTACTTGTTCTCCATGGAAAAACATCTCTCAAATGTCTTGGTCAGTGTGAAGCCCAGAGACTCAACTACTTTAACAGGCATGACATTATCAGATGCCCTATAATCAATGATGCAATTTTTGAGTTGATAACCATTTATCAATAAGAAAACATAGAAAGGTTCTATTTTCCCAGGGGAAATTGGAGGAGTAATGACAAGATTATTTAGAATGGGCATGTTCTTTAGGGAATCAAGAATTATTTTCTTAACCTCTTGTCTTGCAGGGACAATTTGGTTCTTGACACATTGGACCAACTTATCCAATTGATCAGGATTGGACTACAAGTATTCAAATTTAGACATTTGTATTTTGGTCTTTTTGACATGATTAATTATGTCAAATGGCTAAATTAGACTAGGAATAGAATAAATCATTTCAACCTTTTGGGTTTTAAAAGGGATGGGAGGAGGACTGGTTTGTGAGATTGAAGTAGAAGGTGAAGGTGAAATTGATGTACTTACATTTTGGGTGATCACCAGATCCTTTGATTGAAAAGGCAGAGTGGTTCCACACTTAGCAATTGTAATTGTTGGTTGAGGTTGCTCCTCTGTCTTCCCTTTATTAGCTTGTTGGACTGATTGGTTTTTGGACATGGTAAACACTACATATGATCCATCAATAGCTTCTCCTTTGCTTTTGGGTTCATCTTGGTAGTTTAGGAAATCAATGTGGGAGTTGCCAACTAATTCTTCTTGATCCTCTATGAAGAGATCAACATCATTTTATTGCTAAAACTCAAGTTGGAAAGAGAAAGCATGTTCTATTTCCAAAAATCTAATTGTTGAGTTGGTTGGAGGAGCTTCAAGGGAAATTTTCCCTTGTGGGGGAGGAAGATGATCTGGCTACCCTTGATTCCTAGTGGCATTGCCTTGATATGACTGATTTGGAAATGTCCTTCTTGGCATATCTTTGTATGAAGGAGTAAAAGACATTCCTTGTGCCATTTGTCTTTTCAAGGCTAGCACTTCATTTTCCAGCTTTTGCACCATTGGATCAGTGGTGCCTATAGATGAATATTCAAAAGATGATGAGGATCTATTTCTATTTGGATCTCTTCTTATCTTCCCTACTAAGATGAGATCATCTTCTACTTTAGTGGCCAAAAGTTGAGTTTCAAAAAAATCTATTTGACCAGCATGTCTCAAAAGAAAATTGACATCGGGCAACTGAGAATTAATGAAGAAGCATTTGAGATTCTCAGCTGTAGGTCGAGCAATTACAGGAATTCTATTCCTCAGTTTGTCAAATTTGGCTATGAAGTCCCTCATTAGTTCATGAGGCTCTTTCTTCATCTGTGTATGTTGAGCCAGAAATGCATGTGCATCTTTTGCAAGTTTGAATCTAGCTTCAAACTTAGCTTTGAGGGTATTCCAATCAGTTACTGACTGAGCCTGTAGATGATAAAACCAATCTGCAGTAGCACCTTGTAATGTTTCTATAAATAACCTAACTACTACATGCTCAAATTCTACTCCAATTACTCCACAAGCTATGCTGAAAGCTGAAATGTGTTCATCAGGATGAAATTTCTCATCACCATAGAATTTGGGGAAATTCTTCCTTGAACTACATGGAAGCTCATGTAGAGATGGAGTAAAATTGAGAGGACCAAAACATTACCCCAAGGGCCTTAAACTGCCATTATAGGAGTATAAAAAAAAAGGAATAATAAATATCAGAGGGGTAATTATTGGTAAAGCTTTATCAATAGTAGAAGTGGATCCTTTGTCTAGCAATGGAGATCTAACTTTAGTAGGAGGAAAGCTCTTGGTTTGTTGGAGATGAGATGGTGAAGGAAATAGATCGAAATCACTTTGATGTACCAACGCGAATACAGGGTCAACAATACCTTTATCCCTTTAGCTTCGTGTATACCTTGAATCTACCAGATTATGAAACAAAAATGGAAAAGAATTGACCTTACTTTAGTTTGAAGCTTGAGGCTTTAAACTGTGCACTCTTTCCCAGCAACTCTAGTTTTTATAGACCAAATAAAATAATAGAGGTGGAGGAAGATGGTAAGGATATAAATGGATAATGGGTAAGATGTGAAATGGAGTCACTAGAGTCTATAATGGATAAGGGTTATAATGATAATGGGTAAGACACAGGCGATGTTTCAATCTAAAATTTGAAGTTCCAAATTGCACAAGATTATGTATATCCCTAGTAGAGTCATAAAAAATTGTTGGTTAAATATTTTGTTGATCAACATACTAATAAACAAAATAGGACTGATCAACCAAAGTAGGAAGATTGGTCATCCAAACATGTAGGTTTGCCACATCAAAAGAGGACTAATCTCTCCTCCCATCAAGGGGAGGTTACCTATAGATAAGCTATATATATATATATAAACAAAAAATAATACTCAAGGGTAGGACAAACCATCCATCTCTCTTTTTTTAAAGATGATACGTGTGGATCAAAGGAGAAATATCAAGGGAAATGATAGAAAAAAAAAGACTTCTTTTAGAAGTACTATTAAAAAAACCACAAGAATACTCCTAGTAGTAATAACAAAATGTAACTAAGGACGTAGTAGCCAAAAAATTGAGATGTAGCACAAAGTCTCCACCTGAATTGCCCAAGAGTGAGATACGAAGGACAATGAGGGCACAAAGTCATCCCAAGGTCCTTTAGATATAAATGAAAAGAAAACAAACTGAAAGGCAATTATGGGGGCACAAAGTCTCTCCACAATTGACTTTAAGACACCTTCCTGACTACCTTCACTAATCTTGCTCGTTGAATTAAAGGAACAAAAAATATATTAAGGAAAAAGACATAAGAATAGTTTCCCCAAAAACAAAGATATCACAACACAAAGTATGAAAAGTCACTTGCTTTCTTATTCCAATAACAAAATATGATCAACAATCTAAGCTAAAAGTCTCAGTAATGCCTTTCAATTTGGGCAGAGTTTCATTTTTGATTGTCAAAAAGAGATACATTTACAATAAAAGAGAGTCCCTTATATAGCCTTTTCAAGAAGGACTCAAGAGCAGTAACACATCATGTTGCATTAAAATCTATTAAGAAGATAGGCTAGAATTTAGGGGCATCTACCCATTTGTTTTTCTCAATGCATAGAAATGAGTTACGCTATTGAAATTTTGCATCTTTCAATGTCCACTTGGTGATCTGATCCTTCTTTGTCATTCCTCCTTTTTTGGTTAATTGAATCGGGTCTTTGATTCAATTTGATACTCTATTCTTTAATCGCTTCCTAATGATCTTGGCCTTAAAGCCTATGAATGCATTTGGGTCTATAGATTACAAGGATCAATAGCTATTTTATGAGCTTTGAAATTGATGTTCGTGCACCCATCAACACACTTAAATTTCTAACAGCTTGTTCATCGTTCTTAACTTTGATGTCTTCAGGCGCGTCACCCCTTGGTCCTTTTTTGGCTTTCCTATTTTGCATCCTCTTGAAGGGAAGGTGACCCTTCAGCTTTGGAGGAGTGTCCTTTAAGTTGAAAATCGAGATTCCCTCACAAAGGCACTTGCCCTTCAGGGTCCTTCGACGGCCTTTTATTTGGAGTCTCTCGCAGACATTCCTGCAAACTTTTTCCCTGGGCTTTCTCTGTGAGAATTTTCCCCAGGCTTTCTCTGTGGGAATTTTCCTTGAGCTTTCTCCATAGGCATTTTCCCATAGAAAAAATGTTTGCAGATAATTTCCCACAGACAAAAAATCCATGGATAATTTCCTATGGACAAAGTCCGCAGACAATTTCCCACAGACAAAAAGTCCACAAAATTGTTTCTTTGTTCTTTGGCTTTGAGAATTTCCTTTGGGTTTTATTCTCGTAGTTATTTTGAATTCTTTTGGACTTTTTTCTGAAGGAATTCCTTCAGATAAAAGTCTAAAAGAATTATGCCTTTGTTATCCTTAAACAAAATACCGAAAGAATTTACCTTAACTACTTCCTTGAAAATGACCCTTTCAAAGGGTGTTTTTATCGACCAAGTACCCTCTACAAGGGCACTTATCCTTTGGGAGGATCTTTTGAACATTTGATTTGAACCACTCCTTTGAACCAATCATTGAACCAAGCTTTTAACCATGCTTTGAACCAAGCTTTGAACCAAGCTGATGATCCCTTTGATTGAACCAAGCCAATGAACCAAGCTTTGAACTATGCTTTGAACCAAGCTTTAAACCAAGCGGATGAACCATTTGATGAACTAACTAAGTGAACCATTTGATTGAACCAAATCATTGAACCAACTATTGAACCAAATGCATTGAAAATGTTGAACCTTGAACCCGTTGAACCTTTGAACCAAAGTGGTTCAATGGTTTAACAGTTCAATGGTTCAATCCTTTTTTTTTGGTAAGTGTTTTGAAGTTATTAAACCTTGAAGTGGTTGAAATTTGAACCTTGATGAATTACTTAACTCTTGCTAATGATGTTGATACTTTGAACTTGTTGAACCCATTGAACCAAAATGGTTCAAGGTTCAACGGTTTAATGGTTCAATGGTTGGATCCTTGCTTAGATGCTTGTTGATGAACATTTTTGATTGAACCAAGGTGCTGAACCAATCCTACAAATGAATAAGTGTTGGAAATTGATTCTTTTGATTAAACCTACCTATAGAAGCCTTTGAACCTATAGAAATGAACCTACTTGTAGAGTCCATAGATTCAAGCCTGTAGAGTCCGTGGATTTCTGAGAAGCTTGAAAAATGAGGAATTTGAATGCCTAGGACAAATTTCAGAAAGGGAAGAGATAATTTTGGTCTGTAGGACCAAAATAGTTCAAATGTTGTCCCAAAAAATTAGTGATATTTTTGGGGGACAACACATAGTATTTTGATCTAATAGTGCATGCTGAGCAAAATGGTAAGAAGTGCATGATTTTTTATTGTTTAAGTGCTTAGAAGGCACATGAGGGTGCCAATTGTCTTGATCATGGGGGTTCTAAGAAAGATAAAAAGGTGAGTGCTACCTGATAAAGAATTGACAAATCCATAGATATTTATGGATTGCATTGAATCAAAGTTTCTACATTACATGAGATGGGGTCAACAATTAAATGTTAAACTATGACCGTTTGAATTTGAATATTTCAATTTTGAAAAGGAAAAGACTAGTCTATAGTTTTTGGACCACATATTTTTATCCAAGATGAATTTTTTCATGGTGTAAAAATAAAATTGGTAGAGGACTCACAATCACATATGGAAACATTAATTTAAAGTACTAATTGTTAGTACAAATTTTTTATAAAGATCCAAAGTTTACTATGTGTTTGATTGTGTTTTGCCAGTAACCCAAGAAGGGTAATTGAGCTCATTCTAATGTTGTTTTGATGTTTAATAATTAATTATATATTGGATCATTTTTTAGACTCCATAAGGATTCTCTATGTGTATTATTAAGGTTTGATCAATTGTATGTAGTATGAATAATTGTTTATAAGTTGATTGTGTATTTGCTCATAATGACTGTGTGTACAGAGTTATTTGAGAAAATTATGCTTAAGCAATCTTATATTGTGATGGTCATTATAAATTAATGAGGACCTATAGATAATGTTGAATGGGTCCATGAATTTTAATTTTTTATATGCTATTATTTTGCTTAGAGAAGTATCAAAGAGATGAATGGGTCTCTATAGGACCTACAAGTGACTTAGGCCTATTTGAAAGTGGATTGTGCTTAAGTGTGACCTATGTAAGATGAATTAAGGGTGAAGTTATGTATTTTGGCCAAAAAATATATTTATAACTCATGATATCTCTATATATAGTGAAATTAAAGATGATAATTTCTATATTTTATAGAAGACTTGTTAAGGACAATAGTGCAAGGTGCATGTGAAAATTATGGAGCAAAGGAGAGGTAGAGTGCCCAGTTTATGAATTGATGAGTAGATTAAATTAATGACTATGTGTATGACTTATAGGTCATATTTATTATATCATAAAATTCATCTTGTAGTTCTAATATATGTGAAGAAGTTTGAGTGTGCATATGAGGATAGTTTGAGTGAAGAAAGAGAGAGATTGTGGCATGCCTATGTGAGAGCCTTGTATGAGATAGAGAGAGATTGTGCATGGGTTAGATAAATAGAGATCCATCATCAGGTGTTTAATACATTATTTATATGGTGTAAGTGTTCAAAATAGGGTATAAAGGACTTGATCTTCCTTAGGGGAAGTTTCTCCTTATGAAACAAGTGTTTCACTAAAGGCCTTTGGTTAAGAGGACATGATCAGGGTTTTCTAGTCTAAAGGATTTGACCAATCTCTTTTTTGTAGTTTCCTATAGGATATTATTTCATGTGTTGTATAATTGAGAGTGTATTTTATTCCCAATGAGGGTTTCCCATAATAACTATGTGTTTAATCTTGTGTATGCACTGAATGAATGATCTCTCTTTTTAATGTTGCTTGATCAAGTTGATATATGTTGATTAGTTAATATTTTAAAGGACTAAAATTGAAATTGAAATACTTGGGCTCACTAATTCACCCCCAGTGATTGTACCTATAAAACATGCATAAAATATACTTAAATGCACACATTGTCCCCTTAAAAATGTCTTCTTAGTTTAATAATCCTTAGACATAAGGGAAGATATAAAAAAAATGTCACCTCTTACCCCACCCTTTCTACATTGTAAATATTCTAGGGAACATTGATTATATGCCAACCCTATCAAAATAATTTTATTTACCACTAATAATACCCCTTAATATTAATAATAAACTAGATCCCCAATAGGAAATATAACTAGTTGCCATGCTGAAAAAACATAAAACAATGTTTGAATGGGATTTCCATGATATACAAGGAATAAATGTAGATTTATTCACTCACCATATATACATTAAATAATAATTAAAACCATTATCCATCCACTATGAATAATAAAACATTTTTTTTGAAATAATAAACCATTTTGTGTGATAGATTATAAAAATTTAATTACAAAACCTCCTTGATGAAACATATATACACCCTATATATATGTTAGGTAGTGGGTATATCCAATTTTAATTTTCCTAACAAATGGAAGATGGTGCATCTATGTGGAATATAAAGAGTTAAAAAATTCCATAAGGAAAGATCATTTTCTCCTCCCATTTATTGATGAGGTTATAGAAACCCTCTCAAGAAAGAAATTCTTTTATTTCCTTGATGGTTGTAGTGGATACAACCAGATTAGAATCACTCTGGATGACCTAAATAAAATAAATTTTACATTCCATATGGGAACTTATGCCTACTTGATCCTCCCATTCAGGATATTCAGTGATACTAACACATTTAAAATGGCTATCTTGAGAATTTTTGCTGATCTATCTCATGACTATGTCAAAATTTATATGGATGGATTCATAGTCTATGGGAATACTTATGATTAATCCTTTACCAACTTGGATAAATTTATCCAAAAATATCATGATAATATCCTATCATTTATCCATGATAAGTGTTATATGTTAATGCAATAAGGTATTGTACCTATACACCATATCTCCAATTCAAGCATAGAGGTTTATCCTATTAAAATATAAATTATCAAGAACTTGCCTACACCAAAAAAGTAACATGATGTGAGAAGTTTCTTAGGACATGCTATAAATTATCTTAGATTCATAAAAATACATTAGAAAGATAGTAGCTCTATTATTTATTTATTTATTTATGAAAATATCTTAATTTTATATTATCTGATGTAGGCTAGGAATCTTTTCAAACTCTTAAAGACTTACTTATGATAATACATGTGTTGATATGTATAATTTTTAATTTACCCTTCCACATCCATTTTTACTCAGTATCCATAATTCTTGGGTTAGTACCTAGGAAAAAGGATGGCTCACTCAACTACACTATATACTTCATCATTAAGAATATATAGACAATATAGTTAAACTACATAGTTACACATAATGAATTTTTCATAGTAGTAAATGCTATAAACAAATTCTAAAACTATATTATCAGTTATTTTGTTTTTTCTTACTAGTCATTATTCTATTAAATATAAAACAGAAAAAACAATATTAATTAGTAGGATAATTATATGGTTGTTATTACTACATAAATTTGACATTACTATCATAGATAGGCCTAGTAAATATAATGTAATTTTAGATTTTTTGTTTAGATTACAATTTAATGAAAATAATCTATTGGTAGATGAATATTTATTCAATGAACATCTCTTTTATTTGATTATTAATACTCCTTGGTTTGTAGATATTTCTACACCCATAATAACAAGGCAAGTGAAAGTACAAATCTATAGTTTATTTACATTCATTTAATTTTTGGTTTTTATTGCATTTAATTAGCTTAGTCATTATTTTGATATGTTATTTCAAAAATCACCATCATATATTACAATATTGTGACATGTTATTAAATTAGAGTGGCACATATGTATATAAATATTGGTTTCAACTTTTTTCACTTATTAACACTTTCTATTGTATAAAATTATTTATTTTTAATCACCTTGAGTGCACACCTTAAATAATTCACCTGGAAAGGGTTGGGTAGGACTTTGGTTATTTTAAATAGATAGTGTTGTGTATCTATCATTCTTATATACATTCTAACTTTCTCATAATTAATACCCTAAGTTTTATCATTCCATATTACAACCTCTAACTATATTAGGACATATATTTCCAATTAAATTGGTCTGATCTAATGTATTTTTATTTGATACATATATCTTCCCTACTACATCAACTCAATCACTACATTTCCAAATTTGTTAGTGAAATATTCACAACTATATCAACCTCACCATTGTAGTTCTAGGTTTATCAACCCATTCTAAACTACATCATGGTTGGCCAATGGTATCAACTTAACTTTCATGATGGGTTAGGGTTATTGAACATTGTATATACATGTCACCATTTCATTCCAATATGGAGAGACATTTATTTAATTCTTTTATTGCTCAATCTTTTTCCATGTATCTAGACTTGGAGGAGTTATTACTTAGGATCTTGTATTAAAGGAAAGATTATCTTGTGGAGTCTTGGAGATTGATTAGGAAGATTTATTTTAGCTTAGATCTTGATTCAACCTTTTAGATATTTCAAACCAAAAAAAATATCATGTAAAACATAATTTTCCTAGGGGGATATTAAGGCTCAATGGGTCCTCTTCAAGGTATGTATATTTTAAACCTAAATCTTTCATTTAGTGGATATAAGTGTTATAATTTCTTGGTTAATTAATTTATATCTCATTATTTAAGCTTTATCTACACTTAGTGTGGATATAGAACTTTTTGAAGTTTCCATCTATCCACTTAGCTAGGCCCTCATTTTCCTACCATGGATCCTTACCCATTTTTATATGTTTATATCCCTTTCCCCTTACTTAAATTAATTATTTACAATATTAGAATACTTAAAACAAAATATCTAGTTAGATATATTTCATTGTGTTACTGTCCTAAAGGATTTGGAACCCTTTCCTTTGACATTATGTTGTAGGTGATCCTTTTTCTAGGTCTTCAGGTCTATTTGGTCACATATTGAATCATTTAGTATCATTAGGATTTCTTTGATTAATTTTATTTTATGTTGAATCTTTATAGATAATATAGTTGTAGGTCAATCCTTGCCCATTGCATACTCAATGTACCTAGTGCAAGGGTTTAAGGTAATAGTATCCAAGCATATATAATATGCTTAGGACTTGCTCATAAATTAAGACATTAATTTATAGTACGTATATGACATATTGGTGGACACATGCCCTAGATTTAATATACTCACAAGGGATGCTTGGTACAAAATGGGGAGCCCCACTTTAAAACTTAAACCACATGTTTTATTCATGGTGAACAAAACCTGAGCTTAACCTATAAGTATTATATAAAATTATAGTGTGGAGATCATTGACACAATTTTTTTTGATTACTTTGAGGTAATTAATCTCACATAGGTAGATAACTACCTAGATTTAATTGGTTAACATTGGTGTTATTGTTATCACTTAGATTTTTTCCCTTTGAGGAGATGAAAATATATCCTCATCCAAGTGGCACAATGGAATCACCTTTAGGCTTGTGGGTATCCTAAGGAATGAGGTGAGTCTCTAGATAGGGCTAGCTCCCTTGATGTACCACTCAGGATTGAACCTACTAATAAAATTTGGGGAGAGAAAAGTGAGAGAGGTAATTGAAAGAAAATATAAACTAAGGAGGTGATACACCAAATAAATTTTATGCCTTCCAACCACTTTCATTCCAAACTTGAGACCAAGAAACAAACTAAAAACACACTTCTTCAATCTTCATCTTCTCACATCAATGCTACATTTTGAGGTCATAGATGAATGTAAAAATATCGGAGGACTAGACAAGAGGCCTTAAATTTAAATACGTAAAATAATAACTCACTCAAAATTTCACATACCCTAAAACACTTCACATGCCCTGTAAGAAGATTTTTTCCAATTGCAAACAAGGTGAAAGAATGAGACCACATGTTAGGATTCTATAGTCTTCACTAAACAAGATTCATCATTTAAATAGAACCCACTTATTAATAGTAATGAATAGGTAAAATTTATTTATTTTATTGATCAAAAGGTATTAAAATGAGTATGGATTCACCATACTCAGGTGGAACATCCAATTCAATTCCAAAATGGCCAACTCTTATAGAGTTTGAGAGAAAGAGAGAGAGAAAGAGAAATCCAAGGGTCACAAGGACACTTGAAAAGATAATAAAATACATTATAAGAGTATTTGGGCTGAACCATGTAATTTTAGGAGCAAAAAGTGTCAATCCAATTCATCAAAGCTATGCAAAGTGACCTAAAACTACTTTTTCTTGCACATAAAAATACCTTCATGATTAGGCATATTTGGGTGACTTGTAACTAATAAAAGGTAGGTAAAATTATTTTAGTGGAAGGGTAGGATATTATAAATTCCTCTCCATGCATCGGTTACATGATTAGTATTCTAGAATCAACTAGAAAAGAGCCATCATCACTTACACTCTAGGAAACCTCCTTCTGATGTACCTTGAAAAATTATCTTCAAATTTGGATTAATTTGTTGATTAAAGTACATAAAAGGTAGTTTTTTACATTTTTCAAGACCATCTATGGCCTTGGAAGCATCAGAAAAGCTTTATAAACATCTCATTTAAAGTTTTTCATCTTCTTCACTAGCTTATCCAATATGCTATATTTGACTCACTGAGTTGAAACACCTAGTTGGGGAAATTATAATATATTTAATGGAATTAAATGAATATTAGGAGTTATTTTAAATTTAAATATTTCTCCCAAACTTTGTTTCATCTCCTAACTCCTCCTATAGCCTGGACAACACATAAAATAGTGAGATAAATATTTTTTCTTCCCTCATTTGTATAATTTCATACAACTCATCATGGTGTGGAGTATCCTATAGAAATAATATTAAATATACAATCATAATTATGGAAAAAATATTTCATTTTTGTAGCTATACAACTCTAGTTTCCAAGACTAGTCCTTAGCAAGGGTATAGTAGGGTTTTAGGCATGTTTTTGGCCTTAAGCATGGTTCATAAAAACCTAATTTCTAATCTAAAAAAAAAATCAACAAAAGTGGTCCTAGGGGACATTGAAAACATCCCTAAACTTCTTTGGCATCCATTCAATTCCTCGTGAAAGGTGTGAGTACTTGAAACTAGCCTATCATGCTTGTTTCCCTTCATTCATGCATGATGAGTTGGTTTTAAACTCAAAAAAGGTCTCTATTTGGTTTTATATGAACAAAAATAGATTGGAAACTTAATTATGTACCCAGATAACATTCTCCAAAAACTTTATATGTTCACTTCATCCTAAAAATGAGAAAAGCTCTCAAAATGGGCACTAAGCCTAAGCATGCTTAGTGTTCTTGATTGCAATGTTTTATGCTCTAGAACTTATTATTAACTTTATTGTGTTACAAAAGATCTAAAAAATTTTCTATGACCCTATGTGCATCCTTATATCCATTACAATGTTCATCTATAGATAAAAATGGCATTGGTAACTTATTTGCCTTTTAGGCCTTAAACCTTACTTTTAGGCCTGCCTACATCCTAAGCTCAATTATAACCTTTTTGATGATTAACCTACCCTAAAATATCTTTAAAACATCTTTATAAACACCAAAATCATTTTCAAATTATTTATAAATCTCACATGATGTTATACATCATGATGACTCCTTGTTTGGGCATTAGGCTTACCCATGTTCAAATAGGTTTGACTGCAACCTTAGTATATTAGACATTTTATCTATCATTAATCCTTTTCAAAAGGTTTTCCATGATTTTATTTATGTATTATAGCTTCAAAAATATTACTCGAGGCTCTCCTTGACTTCTGGTTTACCCTTAAATCACTATACTCCTAACCCTTCCACTTTTGTGTGAGGGGAAGTACCCCTTGTTTGAGAAAAAACATGGGGTACTTACCCTATTTATCTAGGAAAAAACTTCATTTAATGAGATTATATAGGTGGTTATTACACTCTCCACAAATTTTCAGCTCATTTTTACATGTATAGACCCTTCAACTTTCTCAATCTTTAAGGTAGACTGGGAAAATAATAATGTGTGTAGGGTTTAAACAAGTAGATTATGCATTTCTTATTTGAACCTTCTGTTATACCTAATAAATCACTATGAAAGGTATATTTAAATTGTAAAATTTATTATATAGTGGTTATATATTTGATTTAACACCCTATACCTTCATGAATCATTCATATCATTGGATTTTCAAGATTAGGTCTTTCCTCTTGACTGTGTTTTACAAAATAGGGGCACATGTAGGTTAATGTATGCCTTAGCTTGGAGAAAAATGTTTTAAACCTGTTTTAATTCCCTTATATTCTATTTTCAATATTTTGGTTTCAATTTTTAACCTTATTTCAATGTAATGCAACCTTAGGTGCCAAGCTTTTCTTCAGTACCTGACTATGTTGCCATGTTCCTAACTATGCTTTTCTTCATAAGGTCCTATAGGTGCTCATAGCTTGGGTCAGATTTGAAACATTTAATTAGTTATATTGAAGCATTATTAGGTAATTTTATCCTATTATTAGGTTTTTTTTCACTTGGGAAAGTTTATAACATCACTTTGAACCTTAAGTTCTGTTCACTATTCTATCACCCAGTTGATTGTGTTGTTCCTTGCTTTTTACATTTGCTTGTAATGTTTAAAAACCTTATATTTGAATTTACTAAGGTATAAAAAAGTGGGTTTATAATATTTAATAACTTTAATTCCATTAAACACCCTTAAAAACTCAAAAATATCTCACTATCTCTTTGACTGAGACTCCATCTTATGTGACCCTACTTTCGACTAAGATTATAGGCTATTTGTTTGATTTCACCTTAAACACAAACTCTTACAACATTATATAGGTATTTCCATACCATATTAAATATTTCATAATATATTTTCCATGTTCATGGTTAGGAAGGGATCTATTTAAATCAATCCAAATCTCCTATTCTCTACCCTGTTTGCTTGACCTGTAGGTGTGCTTTTTCATAGTGTGTGGACTGTTAGTGTGCATATGGTTGAGGTTAATCATGTCACATTATTTGAATGAATATTTATGTAATATTATATTCTAATATACCTATTAAACCTCCCAATAATATAAACATTATTCAATTTTCAACTTTGGATAAAAAGGCCTCCTTTGGTGTAAACCTGTAGACAACATTGCAAGAATTTAGTGCTTTTTTGGGCAACTTTGAGGCCTTCAACCTATGAATTTTATTGAAATTCTAACCCCCATTCTTGATAAAATTATTATAAATGATATAAAATTTCAATCAAACCTATTTATATACTTTTTTCTATTTGTAAACACGTTATAAGGTGTCAACCAAAAAATTAGGGACCTTTGTTTCCACTTTTCAAGGACTAAGGGCCTAAACAATCATCTACCTTCAAACATGATTCCATACCTCATTTTGACATTTTGACACTAAATTATGATTTTTAATGGATCCTTAATCATATAAAATTCCTAAATATGTGTCAATATGATTCCATCCCTCCATAAAAAACCTATGGTTCCATGTTCAACCACTTGTAAGTAGAGATTTTGACTGTAATTGGGTAGTGTGGGTAAGATTGAGGTAGTAGACATAGCATTTGGAATTAAAATAGATACTAAACTAATTTTAATTATAAAAAAATAATATTATAATTATAATTTATGTAAAACAAGAACTAACACATTCCATTTAATGTGAAATTATCTTCCAAGCAATCTATATGTAAGCACATTCATGGCAGATTGAAAGATAGGTTACACATGATTGTAACTCCAAGAGAATTTGATTTAAAAGTGAGATTGTAAAGTTAAATGATGATAATATATATTTTAAAATAATATAATAAACCTATCATAACCATATGAAACCATGGAAAAATATGGAATCCCTAAAAATGAAGGAAAACTACCAATCAACCTAGAATGGACCAGATTTCAAACTTGAGACTATTAGCTCATCAAAACAAATTAAAATGTGAAAAAAAGAATTGGATACATAATTATACATGTACAAAATAATTTTAATAAAATATTATCAATTGGGTCATATGGAGATGTTTAAACTAAGAGAAAATTGGTAGGGTGCACATATAAGCAGGCATTTTTGAATAGTCCACTTCAAATGGATGGTTCATAAAGCACAATTGGAAATTTATAAAAAATTATTATATGTATTTTAAAATATATAATTTTATAATATTTCACCAATATAATTTTACCTAAAACCCCCTATGTTATCCATACCAAGCAAAAACCTCCAAGTCACTTTAGTCTACCAAGAAGAGCAAGAACAAAGCTAAATTATTTTGGGTCAAAAATTTCACCTCTATATAAAATAAAATGTGGATATGGGATTTAGGAATATGGAGATATGTTTCATTTCCTCCTCACATGTTTCATTCTTCCCAAGGATCCATACATTTGTAATTTTCTTCCTTTTCTTTAACAAAACTAACTTTCTTCTAATTAACCTATAAATTTTCAATTTTTTTAGTTACTTAATACCTTTTTAGACACATTAACCATGACATAACCCATTTACACTTTCAAATTTCTTAATAAAACTATACACAATATTAAATACACCTATTTGACCCCTTAAAATGACTCAAAATGATAAATGGACCTAGAGAACTAATGACCAAAGTTATTATAAGATAATTTGATATTAATTGACATGTGAAACACATTTATAACAAGATATTAGACCTCATATAGACCTAATAAACTAATTTTTTTTCCTATAGGTTCCCTAATTTGACTAAAAATTTAAAATTTGATCAACAAAATTGGCGACTCAAAGGGGTAGTATGCCAGCTATACTAACTATACCAATAGCCTTATTAGTGCATTAAGATTATAAGTCATCTAAGTACTGAGAGAGACAAGAATTTTTTTTACCAATTACCACAAATTTTGATCAAGACAAGACACTAGTGACTACCTCAACCACAAAAGAAAAAGGACACACAAAATAAAGAAAGTAAACACACAAGACACACACATGTGCATAAGCACTTAAGGGAATTAAGAAACAACCTATTATGCACAACTAGAAACTAAACATACCCCATTTATAGGATCAAAAAAAAACTTCTTGGATCATCCTCATGGTGAGATGAAACAT
>JARHVA010006883.1:0-57500 GCA_037957365.1 Torreya grandis
GCTCGAGTACTCTAGGATGCCAATCTCATAAAAAACTAGAAGTAGAAAAATTTTGGCCCAAGAAAAATTGTGGTTGGGTAGGAAATATGCCTTCTTTACATCCTACATTAATTTATTCATAAAATACTAGGAGTAATTTAACATTTCATCATTGGCCATTTGGTTGGGTACATAGAGGTGGTCCATGTCCACCTCCTTCCATTGATCAACACCTCCCAATTTGGTCATGGCCATGCACATAACTAATCTAATTGTAGGGTCCTCTACCATCATAATGTATAGAGCATGGCCTTATTTATTATACTTTAAAGCCAATGTGGTATTATTAATTTCTACCTAATATTTGAGATCTACATCAAGATCAACTCTAGAGTAAATTAACCTCATTAATCTATTGATCAAATCAGGGGTGATCATCATTATACATCTAAAAAAGTAAAAGTAGTCTTTGTGAACGTGTGAGATTAAGAACCAGATTGACTCTTTCCATTTCCAAAAATGTGGTAGGATGAAGAGTTGGATCACCCCTGAATCTTCCATCAAGTTATAAACCATGATATTATAGGCAATCTTATTTTGGGTGTTTTAGTGTTCCACCCAAAAGTCCTTTTTTAAGTCAGGCTCATTTCTAGGATGATGATGATTGTAGTCCAAGACCTGACAAGTGGAAACATTAGATTCCAAATCATATGCAAGAAATACCATCTTTGGGTGTTATATTTATTTAATTAGAATAGGGGGGATGAAATGGTGTTGTAGTAAAACTTTTTCCACACACATGTTATTTATAATGTTGATATAATAGGAGTCCCTTCCCTCAACCTTGATAATTCCTCACCTTTAACACTTCTCACATAATATCATTCTTTTCAAATGAACAACAGACCTCCTTCTCCCTAAATGAACATGCGACCTCCTTATGTTCCCTCAAACTATTTAATCTGAGCGATGATTGGTAATAGATCTCTACCCTAGTTAGACTTTCATTTCAACTACTTCATTGATTAGGGTCCCCAAAGGTTTAATAACAACTGACCCAACTCTCTCAAATGAAAACATTTTGACGCCTCCTCCTTAGACCCAAAATGCTTCTTCTCCTTGATTCACCCTCCCTTAATGTTAGACCTATCACATGAACATGTAACATCTTTTTTCTGATTATGTGGATGCATTTCTACTTTCCTCTCCTTGGGAACATGTCTCTTCAATATATTTTTTCAAACTTTTTAATATGTAAGAACCTGCATAATCATCTTAATCATAATTGGTTTTTTTATTGTTCAAGCTCTTCAATTCATAAAGTTTTCAGTTATAAAAAATGGAAATGAGAAGCCTTATAGACATTTATAGGATATCCAAAACATTTACATTAACTCTTCCATGTTTCATTAATTTTTATCCATGTCATCATCCATCACTTCAATCATTAATTCTCTAAATGGTATGACTTGTTCATGTCACTTCATCATTAATAACTTAAACATCCCATCCTTCCTCTAAAAGTTATTGTATCTTCCTTAAAGTGAATGTCGGTTATACAATAATTCAAAATTTTCATTCTCATGGTAGGAAAAACCTTTTACATTTTAACCTAAATTGTAATGGTGTTTATTTTATTGTCTATGGTCCACTTACCTGGGTCATGGCCACCTCTTTCATGGCTTGCATTTACCCATGCACACATTATTTACGTGTCTTATTTTATGCACCCTAATATCTTCTAAGCTCTAGATCTCATGTGGTTTTTCCAACATTTCCTTCATGCACCACTTCTACACTCTTTCTCATGTGTGCTTCCTTTACACACTCATATTATGCACTCCTCTTGTTCAATTTTACTACTTATATATCCTTGTTTAAAACCCACCCCACATTAAAATTTGTGCATGGTCCTCCACCTCATATCATAGTGCAATTCATGTCAAGAAAGAAAAAGAGAGAGTGAAAAACCAAATTATTAAAAAATATTAAACCATTTGTAAAAATTAACACAACTAATTTGATACTTATTTGAAAATGAAACAAAATCATAAATTAAGCTAATGGCATATGCCTTGTTAGAATGGGAGAATTACATAGAATTAGAGGGCTGGAGCCAGCTACCATTAAAATGGCCTAGGAGGAATTTACCATCTAACCTCTTAAATTTTTAAATGCATATCAAGAAAATAACATGAATATTAAATGGGCCATTCCAATGGATCCAAATCTTACCTAAGTGGTGTGCAAACTTTGAATCATAGACCAGGACATACATACCAAGATTTAAAAAAGATTGATATGTCGATCATGCTAGTATTTTTATTTATACTTCTCAACTCCTTTCCTGTAATGTGTGATGAATCATGTCTCATCTAATTGAATTAGATCATCTAGATGAAATTTTAGGTAATCTTCATGATCTAGTTTGCATACAAGTATAATACGTAAAGAGGGAACAAGAAACTCTATTGGTAAAACTACTTCAACACAAAACAAATTATTGAAAGAAGTACATTTTTTTAACCTTTTGTATGTGGTTTGATATAACCATAAAATTGTATAAACTCTATCATCCCAATCAGTGAGATTAATGTTATAAAATTTGTTTAGTTTATTACGTAGTATTTTGTTGAAGGCTTCAGTTGTATCATTAGCTTGATGGTGTTATGGTGAGGTCTTATGATGCACAATCATGAACTCATTTAAGAGGATACACATGGTTTCATTAAGGAAGTGAATTCCTAGTGATGATATTTACCCATAAAAATAGAGTTGTGATCATAGTAGTATAATCACATGTGGGTGTTACTTTATCCCAATACATGAGATAGTATATGGTAGTAATGATGTAGCATATGGCAGTCCATCTTGTGGTAGGATAAATGGGTCTAAATAAATAAATATCCCATTTATCAAATGGTTCATGAGTAAGGATTGGATTAAGAATCATAACATCTTGTTGGTTTGGTTTACCTACACATTGACATATATCACAGTGGTGTGTATAAGCTTTGACATCTTCAAATAAGGTGGGCTACCACAATACTACTAGTAACACCTTGCATGATACTATGTCACTAGCATAATGTTCAGCTATGACACCCTCATTGACTTATTGAAGGACATCCACACATTCTTGATACATGATGTATGCCTTTATCACTTCATCCCAACCAAGATTGTACAGGTATAGACCAATAAGCTTGAAAGGGTAATGCATATAATTGGTTACTTTTTATCTTGGGTGTTAAGGTGATCTAGTGCTAGGCTTTTTTCAAGAAAAGCTATAATTTCCTCTAATTTATTAGGCACATGTGTGACCTGAAAGAGTTTTACACCAATAAGATCATTCTCTATAGCACATCAATTCACCAGATTGAACACGTAAGTGATGGTTAGGTCTAAAATTAACTTTACGTAGATTGATGACCATAGAGAATTAAAATTCTTAAAAAAGAATAATCCATCGATAGATGCATCCATGAAATACTAACTTATTTAAAAAATAATTGAGTGCTTCATAATCTATATATAAGAAAAATGAGGTTTCCACCAAGTATTTGTAAAATTTATGAAGCACATAAACCATAAACAAGGCCTCACGATCGATTATGGAGTAGTTTCTTTCCATTGGTGTCAGTTTATGGTTTATAAAATAAATTGGATGATCAAGGTTTCTATCATCAAGTTGTGTTAGGATAACACCTATTTCCATACCAAAAGAATCAAAATTTTCATAAAAGGGTTGGTTTTATTTTAGAAACTAGAGAATAGGTTCAGTGACCATTTTATATTATAGGGCCTGAAATGGTTATTGATGTTAAGCCATCCATAAAAATATGCCATTGATATTTAGTATACCTTACAATGATGTTTTTATGTTAGAATAACCCAAAAATAACTTTTTGTAGTATATTGTGTACCTAAGAAGGTGTTAACCTATTGTTGAGTGGTTAGATTTAGGAGTTGGATAATGATCATAATCTTGGCTCAGTCTACTAGTAGTCCCTCCTAAAAAATGATGTGCCCTAACAAGATCCAAAAAGGTTTGGAAAAAATGAATTTATTGAAATTCAAGGAAATTTTAAGTTGGTGGTATTGCTCAAGAAAGATTCATAAGTTATCATAGTGATCATGCCCTAAACCATACATGATCTAGTCATGCAAGTATACTTGAAGTAACTTGTAAATGAAATCACTGAATTCTTCCACTACAATGTGTGAGAACACTATTGGTGAATTATTTAGGCCAAAAGGCATAACATTGTATGCAAATTAACCCCATTCAATTGAAATTAATTTTTATGTATTCTTCCTCAATAATTTAGACTTTGTGATAGCTAGGAAAGTTATCGATGAAGGTGTAGATCTTTCAACTAGCAACAACTTTCAAAATTTCCCTAGTGAAAAGTATTAGGAAAGGGTCCATTACACATAGTGTGCTTAGTAGCCTTTAATCCATGCAAATTCAAATGAGACCATCCTTCTTGATGTTAATTACCATTGGACTAACCCATTTATACTCATTAATGGGAGTAATAAATCCAGCATGAAACATGCTATCAATTTATTTTTCAACCTGAGTGTGCACATTTGGGTTCATATAATATGGCCTTTTCCTCATTAGTCAAGCTACTTCAACTAAATTGATGTGCATGTTGTCCAATTATGTATGAACTCCCTTCACTTCCATGTATTTTCATGGTAAAATGTCATGGTATTCATGTAATAGTTAAAATATTATATTTATCTCAACATCAGATGAATAATTTACCATAGTGGAGAGTTTAGGTGAATCATTTGTTCCAATTTTATATTAAATCACTTGGAGTAGTACATAATATGAATTATGCTCCAAATGCATTATATATTTGACATCATGCACCCCACACTCCATATGTATATTTAAGTGGTCAAATGAGGGCTCTAGTTGATCAAAAATGGTATGCTCATCAACTTGGTATATGACCTTTTACTTTCCATTCTAAAACTATTCCCTATGTGCATGGTCTGATTAAGATTTAAAATATAATGGATCCATGGTAGGAGTATTAGGTTATTTAAGGATAGCTATATTTTCCTTAGTTGCATCATGTATGTGACATATTCCATGTTCAACAAGTGCCTCATCACTAATAACCACCTATCAGATCACTTGTAAAGACAAATTCAAATCCATTCATGGTGAAGGAAATATACAGGTGAAAAGTAGAAATTTTTTGATGTACTCCCATGTATCTGTGTCTTTGTGGGTTTCTTATTGATCATACCATGCCCTATCCCAGGTGTGTAAAATACCATTAAATGCATGAACCCATAATAGTTCTAGGAAAAATGTCTCATTAGATCTTTAAAGGATTTCACATTGTGTTATATGTTCTTCTAGAGAAGCAACACCATTATAACTTAGGGTGGAATGAACATAGTTATCATGGCATAAGTGATGATGCTTATCTGCATGCACTTACTCCCATATATCTAATTGATATCGATGAGTAAACCACCATCAAACAACTATCCCTTGAAATAAAAAGTTGATTGTGTGAAACCATTTATCCTCATTAACATAGTAGGCATCTAATGATTTCAAGTATTTCTAGACCTGTATCTAACCATGAAACCTAGGTTCTTTGTCTAATTTTAAGAGTTGTCTAGCCATCAAGCATCCACTAATGAGGTGAATTTTTTTGTGGCACTGAGTGAGATTAAGAGGGGAACTTAGTCAACTATCCAAGGCACTATAGATATGCCTTGTGAGTTCATATTTACCTTGATCCCAGTGGTCACATGCAATATTATTATTATTATCAGAAATAAACTATGAATCTTCCTAGTATAATATGCCATTAGGAGTAGGATCCACATTTTCATTGCCTTAGATAATGATGTTATAAATTATGTTAACATCCTCATCAACCTCAACATTTTCTAAAAAGGAGTTCCTTGGTGATTATTTATAGGTATGAATATACATTAAGTGTCATTATTAAATCTAATATACCTCTTATTGAAACACAAGTCAACATTTTTCACATAACATAAAGGTCAACCCAAAAGAGATGAAAAATCATTGGGTTTAGCAATCTCAATCACTTCAAACTCACCTATGAATGGGGCACCCAAAATTTTAATCATGGTATCTTTAGGAATGCCTATTGGTAGTGTGCAAGTCTTATTAGCAATGAACAAAACATGTGGGGAGTGTTGAAAAGTAGGGATCCCCATTTTTCTCTAAGCATCATTAGTTAAAACATTGAACTCTATGCTAGTGTCCACTAAGATATAATGAATCATTCATACAACAATAGATGCATTGACAAGTACCTTTTTATTGCATCTAGAATTTAGTTGAATATGAGACTCTTTTCATCATGTATGGCTCAAAGGATGATCCTCCAAGGCTTTAGTAATTTTTTTCTGCAACCAACTCTTCATGAGGGGGATGGCATATTGACTAAGGATTAGATTATAGAGTTCACTAAATTCGTCACACCCTACATCCATAGTTACCATAATGTTTTGCATTTCAGTGCACATGGTAGCATCCTTGTCCTTAAAGAACTTAATTTCACTATATAACTCCTACACCATGGCTATTGTGTCATGTTACAATTCTTTATATCATTGAGCATCATGATAGTGTTTAAATGAGGCTCTTATCATTATACCTTTTTTGTATGTGGATTTGAAAATAGTTAGGAATGAATGCCACTTCATGTAGTAATATTTACCTTATGTCTAGATTATGGAGTGGTAGGGCATGGTCTCCATTCATTACTTGGAGTTTTTACAAAATTAATCATACTAGTGCTCTTCTCATTTCATTTTTTGTTAATGGTTATATATAAATCAGAGCATTCTTCTAGGAGATGTTAATTTTTACAAAAGGTGTAGGTGGTATAAACCATGCAATCACATTGGTATTGATCAAGAGATCCACATTTGTAATAGGTCATAGGTGAAAAATGACCACCTCCACATCCATTTCCATGTCTTTAAACCCTAAAATCTTGACCTCTTCCAGCGTCTTCATTATTATAAATATAATTCTAGCGAGTTCCTCTTGTGCATGTTTCATGAATCTCATTGATGACTGTGATGTCCCTTACTTAGGGGCTCTTTTTTCTTCCTACAAAAGCTCTGAACAACTATAATATCCCCTTCAATCAGGGAATATAGAAACACATAAAGCTCTGAACAAGATACAATTTGCAGAATAGATTCAAATATGCATAAACAAATCACAGATCTTATCATTCATCCAGATGATTACAATAGATGTCCTTCTAAACTATTACAATTATAGTCCTCTCTTATGCATATAAAATATGAAATACAGTCTTGAAAACCCTGGCTTGAAAATCTGGTAGTGAAACCTGAATTCTAGAAGGTCTCGGCTTTTCTGTGTCGACACACAGACGCCGTCGTCGGTCGATATCTCACTGACGTCGGTCATTGTTGGTCGGATTTCTGCCAACGTCAGTCTTTAGTCGACCGATGTCGGTCACTGGAAGCTCTCTGTCTGTCGAGGTCGGTGCCTGAGCGGTTCTGTACAAACCTATACGGACTTAGTACGGCCACCAACCTGTCTGTTCTTAACCCCTAATTGCTGAATAGCCTGATCTGAAGATATACTATTCTAATACAGAATATCTCTATCTGTATAATTTATTGGATCAAAACTAAATAAAGATAAATACCTGAAATATCTATAATAACTTTTGTGTGAAGTTATCTCTCAACCCTGAAATTTTGTGATAACTTTTGGATGAAGCTATCTCTCAAATCTGTACCTCTGTGATAACTTCTGGATGAAGCTATCTCTCAATTTGGCAATAAATCAGCTGATATCTCACAGCCTCTAAATCACACACAATGAAGAGTTGACGTTCTCCACTGCAATGAAATCCTGGAACCCTTGGCTCAGTCTTCACAGAAGAATTTCTCCAATTTCAATAATCAATTCATACATAATTCCAACTCTCTCCCATGAGAAACTCTTATACCCTTCCAAAGGTGTGCTTGCTAAAATTAGATTTCCTCAAATTAGAACTTGGGGTTCTAAAATTAGAATTCCTCAAATTAGAACTTGGGCTTCTTAAATTAGAACTTGGGTCTTAAAATTAGACCAATTAATTAATAATTAATAATCAATTAATATCTAATTTAAAATTAGACCAAATAATTAATTAATTAATTAATAATTAATTAATATCTACTTTAAAATTAGACCAAATAATTAATATTTGATTAAATCAATCAAATATTAATATCTCCCTCAACATACGTCGGATCCTCGAACCGATCGAAGCTGGTGAATCAGGGAGTGATTCCGCACATGACCATACCAAAATAAAGGTGCTCCACTGCATATCAAATATCCCTAAAAAGTAGGAGTTCAGGCCAAATGTGTCTGAAAGAGCCCGAATGAAAACCAAATGTAGAAAATCTTGTGAATCAAAGTCAAGCCAAGCTCCATTATGACCCCCTATCCATCCTATTAGCTTACGAAGGTCGCATAATAGGCTAATCATGAAGTTTGTCAATGTCCTCTAAAAAAGGGACATGACAATGACCCAATAGTAATTTGTATCATGTGTGTATGCATCACATATTTTATATTATAGTGACACATTAGCCTATGTAGAGCATTGTATCAAACAAAAAATTCTTACATCATGATCCTCCTAACATATCTCAAAAGATAATTTTATTACAATGCGAACATTCATCGAAGGATAGATATTCCTATTATGGCCTTATAATTCATAGTAAACACACCAAAGGGTTCTACACATATCATGAGAATTATTGGTCATAATATTTTCCAATTGAAAATCCATCACAACAATCTAAGCCTCCATAAAGGGGTTAATCCCTATATCTATACTTCTGATAGCTACAATGTAGAGGGTAGATTATAATGCCTCACTTAATTAAATAAAAGTATTATGGGATAAGGCTCGATGAAAATTGAGTAATAAACCTCCAAAAAACCATTGAGCATGTTGTGTTGGGTAAATCTCAAATGATAATTTTGAAAGAAGCATTTTAAAATGTGCATCATATGTATGCACAGTCTTAATGAGATCTTGCTTGATATCCTTTAATGAATTGATACTTTTTTTCTCAAACTTAGGTATGCCAAACTCTTAAGAAATTTAGTCTTCAGTAATTCATAATTCACAACCATTTTTTTAGGGTTAAATTTGCATTAAGATCTATGCATGCAATCCAATAAAGTAGTGGTAAATTGAGTGGCCTTTCATTCTCAATATGTGATATCCCATGATTTCCAAATGAGTTCACAATTGTGAACATATTATACTACATTTTTAACACCTCAATATTTTGGTAGGTGAAATGTCATCTTGTAATATACTATAGGTTCACTGAGTTATTATAGTGGACCTTGATGTGGTGATCCACTTGTTACTCCTGACCCTTGTGGTGGATGTCTGCTAATTCATCCAACACCATCATCTAATTTTCCTCTATTCGAATCACTATTGGTGTTTCCTCCCATGCATCCTCCAACCATAGGTGAACCAAAAACAATGGGTGTTATAGAAGGTTGATTTGATATGGTTGGGCATGTAATTTTACCACTACTTACATTAGTTTCACCTAGTTTTCATAGCTAATCCATAGGTCTTTATTTTAGTGTAAAAGTAAAGGTTAATGTTAAATTTCTATGATAAAATTTCAATCTAGAAGATTACTCTACTGGATTGAATTCATAATGAAATTTATATTCAACACTATCAATATCCCAATTTCTTACAAGAATTATATCAAACTCAAATGAATGAGTATGAGTTGTGGTGGGGTATTGCGTCTATTTGGATTAGATTCTGCTATCAATTTTTGTCATGCTTATTTTTTCATACCTTCACCATTGAATAATGTCAACCCATAGTCATGGGGTACTCATTATGCCTTTCCATCCTTCTGTGGATTCCCAAAACATTTCTAGTATCCTCTTGTCCTTTGGGATTACTACCTCTCATATCCATGAGCATATATTCATCATACTTATGATTATATAGTTTCCTTTATCTTACTTCCATGTTGAACTCCTAATCTCATACCAATGTATGCCCATCCATTTCCATACTAGTTACCCTACTCATGTGCGAAGAGATTTTATCCATCCATGGAAAAGTTATCAAGTCCAAAAGAAACCATAATATTTTTAATCTTTAAAGGAATTTTTTTGAGATAACTTCCTCACAATTCCTTTATAAAGTTGAATTTTACTTCTCCCAAAAATGAATATATAGATACCATGTATTCTAAAATATAGCTATTAAGTGCTCCCTTTTACTAGATGCCTACCACTCGTGTCCTAGCCATTTCTAACTTAGGTAGGGCCACCTAATGTTATATAGATTAGGAATCCTTTCATCCATAATTTATTTAGTGGTATTGCACATATGTCAAAATCCATGCATGAAGGTGAACATGTAATTCTACAAAGAATTTTTCAAATATAGAATCATATAGGTGTTACTCTACCGATGCGCATGTAAAAAATTTTAGTTCAAGATATTGGAGCACAAAGTTTTATTCTATGATAGAAACCCAGTGCTCAATATTTTTTAAATATAGCCACTCAATAATTTTATTACCATCATGATGACAAGTTAAATGGTTCTTAGAAATATAACCAAAATTTTGGGTCTTTTTACTTAACTTTGTATAACTAAGTTTTAGTTACACATCTAGTAGAAGAAGATGCCAACTAACTTTCATGCCAGTATATCAAAGCAAGGATTAACCTCACGTGCTCACTCAAGGCATGTAATATGGAATGATCCCCATCAATTTTTCCATGTGATGATGGTTAGACAAATCTTACTTAGGTTCTTGCCTTACTACATTTAGTCATTATTAATACTAGCATTAGTCTAGAGTTAGTCATTTCATGAATTTACACATTACATATAACTAGTATCATAAATGGAATTTAACACCAAATAGATTCACCACATCGAGGTTCATAGAATATTAGTTCCATTGATCAATTTTAAAATATTACATAGGTACATCATCTAGTACATGTTCCCTAGACCTCTACTTTCACAATAGCAACACAACTATATTAAACATCAATAAATACTACATAAAAACCACCAAAACAATAACACTTAACAAAAAAATCCAATGGGATATTTATAAATAAGTGAAACACTTTCTTAGGTTGTAAAATTAATACACCAAATATGATAAGGCAATGAATTTTTCAAAGGAAGAAGTCATGGTGAGCCATTACAATTAATTTCATTTTGAATTAGGCCCAACAGACCCTATATACCTTCTCTATGATATATTTGTGTGTTTGTGTTCCTCTTCTTTCATGGACCAGTGCTATATTTGTGATCTCTTTAATCCCCACAACTTATGTGAACTGCTTTGTAACTACCTCTACTCACTGCACTCCTATCCTATTATTATGCTTCTTTTTGTCTTACGTCTTCTACTCATTTTTAACTTCCTTATCTTTCATGAATCACCATTCCATTCTATGTTATTCCCTATCATTCCCTTATGTTTCTCTCTTTCACATCATGGTATTCCAAATCTACTCTTGTGCCCTTATTTTTTCATGCTTATGGCTCCAAAATACTTAGAATATATTTTTTACTAAATTTGTGGTCCAACATTGAGACAACTGACTAATGCTTATTTATCTTCTATTTAAAAGTTAGTTTTAATATTTTCCATTTCTTACAAATGCAAATTTTATAATTTTAAATAAATTTAAGTAATCAACAAAGCAATAAAAATGGGGAACCCTAAGCCAAACTAGGGAAATGAAACCAATGCTTGGGTTCACCAAATGTTTAACCACAAATAAAATAATAAGATAGAGGATAGGGTTAATAATATAGAAATGAATAAGCACAAGGGTGTTAAACAAATATATATCAAACCAATTAATTGTAAATTGAGATAAATAATATTCTAAATTTAAATACTGAGATACACCAAAAATAGAAAGTAAAGCTATTGATTTATATTGTAATAAGTTTAAAACAAGAATACTTAGATAGTATACTATGTGCATGCATAGTTTAGTTGGAACAAAGTGGAATTAGAGTGGATCTGGATTCTATATCAATCATTAGATTCTATAAATTTTCACTTTCTTGCCTCGAATGCATGCATCAAATCTTGGTTATTGCATTAACACACCTATATAACTTAGACACATGTGCCCAGTATGTTGTCCCCCAAAAATAACAGTCATTTTTGGGACAATATTTGAACTATTTTGGTCTTACAGACCAAAATTGTCTCTTCCATTTCCAAAATTTATCTTAGACATTCAAATTCCTCATTTTCCAAACTTCTCAGAAAATCTACAGACTCTACAAGTCAAGTTCAATGGGTTTTACATGTTGATTTCTATGAACTTTTTTTCTACAAACTCTATAGGCAGTTCATTTATACAAGTTCAAAGGCTTCTACAGGTGATTTCAGTCAAAAGAATCAGTTTTCAAACACTTAGTCATTTTTTGGTATTGGTTCAGAGCCTCAGTTCAATCAAAAATCTCCATTGGCAAGCATCTGAGTGCAAAAAAGAGACTTAAACCACTAAACCATTGAATCACTTTGGTTCAAAAGTTCAACGGGTTCAAGGTTCAACAAGATCAATGTCTTTGGCAAGAGTTAAGTGCTTCATCAAGATTCAAATTTTAATCGCTTCAATTGGTTCATCAGTTTCAAGACACTTAGCCAAATCAAGGCAGCTTGAACCATTGAACCACTTTGGTTCAAAGGTTCAATGGCAGGTTCAACCAAAGGAACAGTTTAATGGCTCAGTTTAACCAAGCATTTCAACTCTTTATTTCACTTAGTTGGTTCATTCATTTAGTTCATCCAATGGTTTGATGTCTCAGGGTTCACAAATAGGTTCAAAGACATTTTTCAAAACTTTGTTTGAACCGTTGAACCAAAACTTGGTTCAACATCTTGGTTCAACAAACAGGTTCAATGAATAGGTTCAACAGCAGGTTCATTCACTCAGTTCATCCGCTTGGTTCATTTAGTCATTTCATTCAATTGAACCATTGGCTTGAACAATTTTGGTTCAAAGCCTTGGTTCAACCAATTGGTTCAATGAAATGGTTCAACTATTGGTTTAAAGGCAAGTTCATAATGTTTGGTTCAATGCTTAGTTCATTGGCTTGTTTCATCCAATTGAACTATCGGCTTGAACCATTTTAGGTTCAACATCTTGGTTCAACAGAATGGTTCATCACCAAAGTTCAAAGGCGCAGTTCAATGCAAAAGGAAACTTCTTGAAGGATAAGTGCCCTTGCAAAGGACACTTAATCAATAAAAGCACCCTTCAAAAGGGTCATTTTTCAAGGAAGCCGAAAGGTAATTCTTTTAGATTTATTTAAAGCATTTAAAATCAGCTAAGGAAGAATTCCTTTAGACAAAATGTCCAAAAGAATTCTAAGTGGTTACGGGTGCAAAAAATCTGAAGACTAGTCAAAGACTTTGCGAAACAAATTTCCATGAACTTTTTGTCTGCGAGAATTTTCCCTGGACAAATTGTCTGTGGGAATTTTCTATGGGATAAATGTTCATAGGAATTGCCCACAGGGGAAAACACCTAAGAATTTTCCTAAAGGATAGTTTGCAAGAGACTCAAATTGAAAGGGCTGCCGAAGGACCCCGAAGGGCAAGTGCCCTTGGGGGGGACTCTCGGCGGCAAAAGTAAAGGGCTCTTTCCGACCCATTCAAGGATCATTCCTTAAGGCCCAAAAGGGCAAAGCCAAAAGTTGAAAGAGGACCAAGGGGTGACGTGCCTAAAGATGTCAAATTCAAGACAATGAACTAGCTGTTGAGATCACATCGACAGGCATGTAAATGTCAATTTTAAATCCCATGAAATAGCCATTGATCCTTTGGGTTTGCAGACCCGAATGCAATTCTAGAATTCAAGATCAAAACCAATAGAAAGTGAGGAAAGATAGAACAATAAATGAATCTAGGACTCGATTTAATTAACCAGAAAAGGAGGAATGATGAAGACAAGATCAGACTGCCAGGTGGACATTGAAAGTTGCAATCTTTCAATTGCATGACTTGTTTATCTACATTGAGAAGATAAAATGGGAAAAATGCCCCAAAGTTCTAGCCTGTCTTCCTAACAGTTCCCAATGCATCATGATGTATTATTATTCTTGAGTCCTTCTTAAAGAGGCTATATAAGGGACTCTCTTCTATTGTAATAAGGATCTCTTTTTTTGACAATCTAAATGAAACTCTACCCAAATTGAGAGGCATCATTGAGACTTTGTGCTTAGTCTGTTGATCATATTTTGTTACTGGAATAAGAAAGTAAGGGACTTTTTCAGACTTTGTGTTGTGATATCTTTGTTGTTGAGGAAACTATTCTTATGTCTTTTTCCTTGATATTTTTTATATTCCATTAATTTAACAAGCAGGATTAGTAAAATTAGTCATGAAGGTGTCTTGAAGAATCAACTGTGGAGAGACTTTGTGCCCCCATAGCTGCCTTTAGTGTGTTTTCTTTTCATTGATGTGTAAAGGACTTTGAGAAGACTTTGTGCCCTCATTGTCCTTTATATATTACTCTTGAGCATTTTAGGTGGAGACTTTGTGCTGTGTCTTGATTTGTTGTTTACTATAGAGTAATTTTTACTCTATGTTGCATTCAAATTTTCAATCGAGGACTATAGTTTGGGTTCTCACATACCTTGGTCATAGCAGCAGAATTTGGAGTAGAGGGCATTTTTGTTTTGCCTAAGTGTCGAAGTGTAGTGGAAGCTACCAAATGTCACCCTCTGAGTGTGGGTCCTTTTCCCCTTTTTTATTCCTTTTGTTTAATTTTTGGTCCAAGTATTGAATTTGAGCGAAAGTTGCCAAGTGTCAATTTTTTGGAAACAAAGTTGGACAGCTGGCATCTTCCAAACACCTTTTTGTAACTTTTGGGAAGGCCACAGAATGTGCCACGTACCTAATAATGGCTAAGAAAAATGCACCACATGTCAGAATCTGAGTCTCATAGAGGCACCCATGCTTCATTTGGTAAAGACTTTCAATGGACTAAGCAACATAGAGAGAAAAAAGTGCTAGGTGGCAGTTGCGAAGACCCTGAACTACCTTTTTAAAGAAGCAATGGAAGTCACCATGTGTCGACTGTTGAGAGACTTTATTTCAATGCCTGGTACTTTAGTTTAATGCATAAAGGCATCATTTCATTTTGCTTAAGTGTTGAAGTGCAGTGGAGGCTGCCACGTGTCACTCTCTGAGTCCCTCTCTACTCCATCCCTAGCAAAAGTGGAAGATGCCACATACCCCCAAAAGGAGCAACGAAAGATGCCACGTATCTTCCCGAGAGTAGTGGAGATCACCGCATGTCAACTTTTGAGAGAACATCTTTGAGTTTCATTTCTAAGTAAAGATTATGGTGGGCCTCAGGTGTTACTTCAAGTACAATGGAGGCTACCAAGTGTCACCATCAATAGGAGTCTGCTAGGTGTCCTGAGTGATACTACAAAATAGAATATAAAGAAGCAGAGAGAGCTGTGTGTCTTTAATGAATCCATCGAAAAGTGCCAAGTGTCATTTTCTAGTGCCTTCTAAGTAACAAGAGGATTTTCAAGAAATTAACTAAGTGTCCTCTCTCGTTTCAACATAACAGAGTGTCCCGTGTCTCTGTTGCCACAAAGTGAAATGGAGGGAAAATTGGATGAAGTTAATTTGAGTAGATGGAATAGTTCCTCATGTAGTTTTTTGGAGCCCTTAAAGCATTGAAGGCATCGTCTATTTGTCCCCAATGAGTCAAGGATGGAGTTGAATTGCACGGGAAAGAAAGTGATCAAAAGAGACATCTGAGTCTACAAAAGGAGGGTGGTAAAAATAGAGAACAAGGGGGGGATTTCTCATAGTTTTAGACTCGCTAAAGTTCTTGACCAGTAACATCATTTGCTCTTGTCTCAATTTTCTTGAGTTGTAAAGCTAAAATAATCGTGCATGTTTCTGTGCCCTTTATGTGGCTGAATGAATTAAGGAAATTTGAGCTCCATGCCTTGGTTGGTGTTGTCTATGTCATTGGCAAAGTAGTTTATGATGTATATTTTCTATAGTTGTGATTAAGAATGTCATTTGCTTTTGTCTCATTTTCTTGAATTGGAAGGTTTACATAACTGTACGTGACTTCTATGCCTCTTATGTGATTGGAAAATTCTATTAAGAAGATTGAAGACTATGCCTTCATTGACATTCTATGTGTGTCAGTGATAGAACTCCCTATTGTGTGCCTCTATTTTTGTTATTTCAATATCTTACATTGATCATGCACTTGTCTACTCTAAAATGTAATTGAATCCTATAATAGTCTCAATGTGCTCAGGTTAGGATTAGGATTACACTCACGTGCATCGCCATAGTTAGGTTTTAATTCTTGCATTTTGTGTTTCTGTTTAGTCTCCTATCCCTTTTCCCCAACAACCATACAAAAGAAGATACCAACTTCTCTAAAATTTGGAGTTTGTTTCAAGCCGCACCATCCCATAGCTTGAAACTTCCCATTGTTGATTGGTTAAGATTTAGTGCAATTTTATGCCATCAACAATTTTTGGCATGCCTAGTGAGACCAGTCTTGAAATTTCTTTCAGGACTGCATGAACCAGAGAGCTACAAGGAGTTACAGCTATGGACCAGTCACTAGATCGCAATCTACTACAAATCTAGGTATTCTTTCACCACCTCTGGTAATTAGTCTAAGAAGAAGAGCTAACCAGTTTGTATCGGTACCAAATATGGGAGCCAATGTCCCCCCAAGAAATTATGCAAGCTGGAACACTAGTAGCCCCTTAATCCTCCCAACACCACCAGCTATTTGGGACCCTATCCCAGTAAATTCTCTAAAATCTCTACCCAAATTTAGTGGGCAAGACTCGAAAACACTTGTGGAACATCTTCAAGATGTATCAAATGCCTGTGCCATACACGGTGTCACAAAGCAAAATGTGGCCCTCAAGTTGTTAGCAGCCTCATTGAAAGGGAATGCCTTAGAATGGTATTGGTCATTGACCCCAAATACCATATCCAAATGGGACCAACTTAGATATCTATTCTTTGAAAGATTCATAGAGAAGGGTGATAAGTCTTCCCTGTTACAGCAGTTGATCACCATTCAAAGGGGACCACAAGAGGACATGATTGACTTCAACACCAAATTCTAGAAAACTTGGGACATAATCCCTGTTGCAACTAAGCCACCCCCTGGTATGGCCATAGTATTCTATCTCAAGGCTTTAAATTCATATATATATGTTATGATTCAGTCACAAGGAGGACACACTTTGCCAGCGGCTTATGCCCTTGCAGTTAGAGCTAAGAATCATTTAATAGATGCTGGAAAGTTACCTCCACGGCCTCCCATGCCTATATTCCCAAAAATTACCTTGCCCTTACCTCAAGAGGTTCCTAAGGCTATAAGCCCACCTATGTCTATGTATACTTACCCTTCATCATCTACGAAGCAATCGGCCCTTGCTCAGTCATCTGAGATGGACGATATCAAGAGTATGCTAAGGACATTCTCCAATGAGCTAATTAATATGAAGAGGCAACATAATACTTTCCCTAAGCCTCCTTATCAAGGCTATCAAGGAAATAGGTTTTCATCCCAACCAAACCAATATCAAGGCCTTCTAAGGCAAACCAATCATCAACCAACAAATCAATTAGTTACAGTTCCCACACCTTCACAGACCCTTCCAACTCAAATAGGGAGATGGTTCCAGGTCAGAATAATTATGTGGATGATACTAATGCTTGGTGTTTCCCTTGCAACAATGCTCACACCCCTAAAGATTGTCATAGAGGCAATCTACAACAAAGAGTGGCTAAGCAAAAAAGAATGGAAGGTCAGTTTGCCAGTACCAGTAACAATCAAGCCTACCAGTCTCCCAGCATATAGAATTCAATTTTGGTGGCCCAGATGCAAGGAATGTCCTTGTAGCAAGAGGAGGAAATAGCCACTGAACATTCTTTGTTCTCATGGGTTGAGGATGAAGAAATAATTTTATTAAACGAAGCATCTACCTCCTAGAGGCCAGTAGTGCAATCTGATTATTACACCAAGTCAAAAAGGAGGATGGTGGAGCAGCTTGAAATTACAAGTGGTCAGGTCAAGGATCATCTTCCATTTCAAGGGCAAAGGAATGCTACTATTAGACAAGAAGTGCCTCATCTGGTACAAGATCAAGGGATCCCTGTCTAGCTTTAAGAAAAAAATGAGGTATCCCTATTACCAAAAAACTTAGTCTTTGGGACCAATCAACATAGTGGACCAATTAAAGAAGACTCCAGTGCAAGTATCTATATGGGATATCTTGGATATTCCTAAACAAAAAACTCTAATACAAGAGGCTCTGCAAGGGCAAGTAGTACCCCAAGATACTGTTACCAAGGAAGGACCTGCTGGAAAGGAAAAACTCAAAGATACGGTCCCTCCAAAGACAACAACTTTCATGAATGATGCAACACAAGTAAGTAAATCCAAGCCAAAGCCTTTGTATTTGACTCTGATAGTTGGAAAGAAACTTCTGCACAATGCATTGATAGATTCAGGAGCTAGCACAACTGTGATGCCTAAGTAAATAGCTGTTGCTTTGAACATAAAATATGAACCCCTTGCAAAGGGAGTTATGCAGCTAGATGGTAAAACAGAGCAAACCATACGGAGAATTAAATAACTCCCCTTATAGTTATACACGTGTCCCAACATAATTTTCAACCAAGATATAGTTGTCATAGAAATTCCTCCTGTCTTTGGTTTATGTTTATCCAGAGACTTTATAGCAAAAATATGGGGATATATGTCTCTTGACTGGTCTCACCTCATCTTGAGAACCAGATATGGTTCAAAAATGAAAACTCTATCTGAACCACTATCAAAGGACCACATCACCAATGAACCAAAAATAAGATTAGAAGCAGATCATGCCATTTTGAATAAAGAAGAAAGGTCTTTGTGGAAGAACTAGGCGACTAGACTGAACATGATCAAGAAGAAGAAAATAGCTAGTTGTTGGCTATGATGCATAGTGACCCATATGGGAACTATGACTCTACTGGTTTGGGCACGTATGTCACTTTTGATGAGGATCAAGTGATCTCAAATGTTATAATTAAAGAGGCACCTAATTCTCAATATTTAGATCTCTGGACTTTGATTTTTGATGGGGCTAGAAGTAGACATGGTGCTGGAGCAAGAATTTGTCTTACTGCTCCAAATGGTGATAAAGTTTTAAGGGCTATCCGATTCCAATTTTCTTGCACTAATAATGATGCAGAGTATGAATCTTTAGTACATGGGATCCTGATAGCCAAGAAAAAGGGAATAAAGAACCTAAAAGTAAAAGGAGATTCATAATTAGTAGTAAAGCAAATTAGGGAAAAGGCAGCAGCCAAAAATGTGAGAATGAGATCCTACAGGCATAGGATTTGGGATTTGATAGAATATTTTGAAGCTTTTAATATTAAGATAATCCCTAGAATTCAAAACTCTGAGGCTGATAGGATGGCTCAGATTGGCTCACAATTTAACCCAGCAACTGGCCTATTGGTTAATAATGAGTCAGTAAAAGTTATAGTGAGGTTGACCATCCTAGACAATGATGAAAACTGGCAAGTATTTGAAAATGATGCTCATGTAGTCTCTTTCTTACAACAATCAGATGAGTTTTTTGATCAGTTGCAAACTAAAATTGAAGAGGCATATGGTGATCAAATTATACAATTGAGGACTAATAAGCTCCCTAAGGGATTGATCACCTTAGAAAACTTGTTTGATCTAGAGGATGTAAGCTTGGAAAAGAAAAGGTTCTAGGTAGATAAACCAGACTATTCTGAGGTAGAGATGAGTGATGGGAAGAGGCTAAAAATGGGGAATTGTGCAACTCAAGAAGAGAAGGAAAGACTAATTAAACTGTGCTAGAGATATGATAGAGTCATAGCTTGGAGCTATGAAGATCTTCATGGATACAACAGAGACATTATCCAACACACAATAGAATTGACTAAGGGATCTAAGCCCATCAGACAAAAGTAGAGGCCAGTGAATCTGAGGATTGAGCCTCTAATGGTAGATGAGTTGTAAAAACTTTTAGACTCAAAAATAATATTTCCAATCAAGCACTCAACCTGGGTATCAAATCTAGTCCCAATTAGGAAAAAGAATGGAGATATAAGACTATGTGTAGATTTCAGAGATTTAAATAGAGAATCTCTAAAAGACCACTATCCCTTACCCTCTATGGAGTAAATTCTATAGATAGTGGCTAGATCTGAGAGGTTTTCTTTACTTGATGGTTTCTCTAGATACAACCAGATTTGGCTAGCTGAGGAAGACCAGTACAAAACTACTTTCACTACCAAATGGGGGACATTTGCCTACGTGAAGATGCCATTCGGCTTATTGAATGCAGGAGCCACCTTTCAATGAGGTATGGATATAGCTTTTGGTGAACTTGTAAATAAGGTCATCCTATTCTATCTGGATGACCTCACTATTTTCTCAAAATATGCTGATGATCATTTAGAGTCTGTCTTTAAGAAATGTCAAGATTTTGGGATATCGTTGAATCCCAAGAAGTGTATTTTTGTTGTACCTCATGGTAAACTATTGGGGCACATAGTATCTAAGGAAGGGGTTTTTATAGATCCTGAGAGAATCATAGCTATAATGGACCTACCTCTTCTAGCAAATAAAAAGGTAGTCCAATCCTTTTTAGGGAAGGTCAATTGTGTCAGTAAATTCATATCCGATTTTGTAGGCTTGGTTAGACCAATAACACTCTTGCTAAAAAAGGACCTAGTCTTCAAGTGGACTACAGAAGGAAGACAAAATTTTGAAGAGGTCAAGAAGGCCATCTCAGCAGCCCCAGTGCTCAAGAACCCAGTTTTTTCCATGCCCTTTGTAATGTATGTCTATGGAGGGGAGTCAAGTATTGTTGCCATCTTGACTCAAAAGAATGACAGGCTAGAGGGGGAGTACCCAATAGCCTTTTTCTCAAGAAATCTTAGAGAGTATGAGATCAGGTACAATTTTGTGGAAAGACAAGCCTATGCCATGGTAAAAGCCCTTAAGAAATTTAGGCATTTGATATCAGGGAACAAAATTTTGATACTTGTAGCTCACCCAAGTGTTAGGGAGTACATCATGGAAGGGGAGATTACTGAGAAAAGAGCTAATTGGATCACTAAGATTCTTGAATGTGATGTGGAGGTCAGACCCACCAAGCTAGTTAGAGGTAGGGGACTGTGCCAATATATAACCTAAGAACTTGAAAAGATGTTACTTGAGGAAGCAGATTTAGGAGGAGAAATAGGGACCATGCTAAAATTACAAGAAGTTGATCAGGAATTTTGGGTCACAAGCAGGATTCAATTTATGAAAAATGGGATCTATGTGAGAGAACTCCCTCAAAATAAGAGAAGATATTACAAGATGCAGGGAGTTCATTTTGTTTTAATTAGACAAGTCCTTTTTAGAAGAAACTTTGATGGAAAATTGTTAAGATGTGTAGAACAGGCTGAAGCTAAGAGGATACTACATGAAATGCATCATGGAACATTAGGGGGCCATTTTTCTGCAAAGACCACAGCCATAAAGATAAGTGAGGTAGGATATTTCTGGGCTAGTTTATTTGCAGACTATTATCAGTTGGTTAGAAAATGTCAGTCCTGCAAGTATTATGTAGGGATGAAGAGGAATGCAGCCATGCCCCTCAGTCCTATAGTTATGGATGAACCTTTTGCTCAATGGGGTCTTAACTTCATTGGAATGATAAATCTAGTGTCCAGCATGGGTCACAAATGGATATTAACTGTCATAGACTATTTCACCAGATGGACCGAGGTAGTCCCACTTAAAGAAGTAATAGAGAATGTGATCCTAGATTTTCTAGGGGGTATCACTACTCGCTTTGGAGCTCCTCGCACAATCATTTTAGATAACGCTAAAGCATTCTTGGGGTCTAAGATATCTAACTTCACCTTGAGACATGGAATATATCTGAAAACTTCATCTAACTATTACCCTCAAGGTAATGGTCTGGCAGAATCAACTAACAAGAACCTGATAAGACTCATCAAAAGAATAGGGGTTGACCATCACAAAGAGTGGCATAAAGTGCTTAATCTAGCACTATGGGCTGATAAAATCACACCCAAGCAGGTGATCAAAATGTCTCCATATGAATTGGTATATGGAAAGTCTATTGTGATTCCCCTAAGCTTGGAAATCCCTGCTCTTCAGCTAATCAAACAAATTGAGATTGAAGAAAATAGCCCCATGCAGGTCAGACTCGTAGAACTGCTGGAAGTTCAGGAAAAGAGGGATATAGCCCATAATTTGTTGATCAAGCATCAAGGAATGGTTAAGAATTATTTTGACAAAAAAACTTCAAATCCTAATTTTGAAGTGGGCTCGATGGTTTTGAAATGGGATGCCAGGGCCGCTAAGCTAGGTCAGCATACCAAATTTGAAGTACTGTGGACTGGTCCATATAGAATTCGTACATGTAAAGAAAAGAATTATTTCAAGCTAGAGTTGATGGAAGGAGAACCTGAAGAGATTCCTATAAATAGAATCTATTTGAAACATTTCAATTGACTTTGGCCTCTCATGTATTATAGTTAAATAGTTTCCCTTTCTCCCATTGTTTTTTTGTTGTTTTCTTGCTTTGCTTTTAAATAAGTGTTTTAAACATATGTCGACAACTCTTTTGAAGTTGTAGTCTTCACAATTTTGATGTAATGGGAGGTGGAGTTTTCTTTTTGAGTTGGCTCAAAAGTCTTGATGGTCACTAGTGACTGTAGAGTAATTTTTACTCTACGTTGCATTCAAATTTTTAGTTGAGCACTATATTTTGGGTTCTCGCATACCTTGGTCATAGAAATAGAGTTTGAGTAGAGGGAATTTTTCATTTTACCTAAGTGTCGAAGTGTGGCAAAAGCTGCCAAATGTTACCCTTTGAGCATGGGTCCTTTTCCCCTTTTTTGTTCCTTTCATTTCATTTTCAGCCCAAGTATTGAATTCGAGCAAAAGTCACCAAGTGTCAATTTTTGAGAAATGAAGCTAGACAGCTGGCATCCTCCAAACACCAATTTGTAACTTTTGGGAAGGCCATAGAATGTGCCATGTACCTAATAATAGCTAAGCAGAATGTACCACATGTCAGCATCTGAGTCTCATAGAGGCACTCGTGTTTCATTCGGCAAAGACTTTCAATGGACCAAGTAGCATAGAGAGTGAAAAGCAATAGGTGGTAGTTGTGAAGACCCTGAACTACATTTTTGAAGAAGCAATAGAAGTCACCACATGTTGACTATCGAGAGACTTTATTTCAATGCCTGGGTTTAGTGCTTTCGTTCAACACATAAAGGCATCATTTCATTTTGCTTAGGTGCTGAAGTGTAGCAGAGGCTACCAAGTGTCACTCTCTGAGTCCCTCTCTACTCCATCCCCCAAAAAAGTGGAAAATGCCACATACCCCTAGAAGGAGTAGCAGAAGATGCCACGTATCTTCCCAGGAGTAGTGGAGATCACCACATGTCAACTTCTAAGAGAACATCTTCGAGTTTCATTTCTAAGTAAAGATTATGGTGGGCCTTGAGTGTTACTTCAAGTGAAACAGAGGCTACCAAGTGTCACCATCCATAGGAGTTTGCTAGGTGTCTCGAGTGATACTACAAAATAGAATATAAAGAAGTGGAGAGAGTTGTGTGTCTTCAATGAATCTGCTAGAAAGTGCCAAGTGTCATTTTTTGGTGCCTTTTAAGTAACAAGAGGATTTTTAAGAAATTAACTAAGTGTCCTCTCCTGTTTCAACATAACAGAGTGTCCCATGTATCTGTTGCCATAAAGTGAAATGGAGGGAAAATTGGCTGGAGTTATTTCGAGTAGATGGAACAGTTCCTTGGGTAGATTTTTGGAGCCCCCAAAGCATTGAAGGTGTCGTCTGTTTGTCTCTAGTGATTGAAGGATGGAGTAGAATTGTAGGGGAAAGAAAGTGATCAAAATAGACATCCGAGTCTATAAAATGAGGCTGGTAAAAATAGAGAATAAGGGGGGGATTTCTCATAGTTTTAGACTTGCTAAAGTTCTTGACTAGTAACATCATTTGCTCTTGTCTCAATTTTCTTGAGTTGTAAAGCTAAAATAACCATGCATGTTCCTGTGCCCTTTATGTGGCTGAATGAATTAAGGAAATTTGAGCTCCATGCCTTGGTTGGTGTTGTCTATGTCATTGGCAAAGTAGTTTATGCTATAGATTCTCTATAGTTGTGATTAAGAATGTCATTTGCTTTTGTCTCATTTTCTTGAATTAGAAGGTTTACATAACTATACATGAATTTTGTGCCTCTTATGTGATTGGAAAATTCTATTAAGAAGATTGAACACTTGCCTTTGTTGACATTATTTGTGTCTCAGTGGAAGAACTCCCTGTTGTGAGCCTCTATTTCTATTATTTCAATCTCTTACATTGATCATGCACTTGTCTGCTCTTAAATGTAATTGAATCCTATAATAGTCTCAGTATGCTCAAGTTAGGATTAGGATTACACTCAAGTGCATCACCATAGTTAGGTTTTAATTCCTACATTTTGTGTTTCTATTTAGTCTCCTATCCCTTTTCCCCAACAACCATACAAAAGAAGAGACCGTCTTCTCTAAAATTTGGAGGTTGTTTCAAGCCACATCATCCCATAGCTTGAAACTTCCCATTTTTTATTGGTTAATATTTAGCACAATTTTATGCCATCAACAGTTACCATACCCTCAGTTACATTTTCCTTTTATTTCTAGGAGTATTCTTGTGGCTGGCTGAATAGTTCTTATGAAAGAAAAGGAGTGATGTCTATCATTTCCCTTGAGTTTTTCCTTTGTTTTATACACATCATCTCTGAAGAAAGAGAGATGGATGGCTTGTCTTATCCCTAAGTATTATTTTCTATTTATACATATACATAACATATCCACAGGGAACCTCCCCTTAATGAGAGGAGAGAGCAGTCTCCTTCTGATGTGATCAACATACACATTTGGATGACTAATCTTCCTACTTTGGCTGATCAAACCTATTTTGTTTACCAGTATGCTAATAGAAAATATATTCAACCAACAATTTTTGGTGACTCTAATGGGGATATACCCATTATCTATTTATAACCTATCCATTCACCTCCACACTAATCAGAAAAGAACACGTAGTTTAAAGCCCCAAGCTTTAACTGAAGCAAGGTCAATTCTTTTCCATTTTTGTTTTACAATCTAGAAAATTCAAGGTATACATGAAGCCAAAGGGCTAAAGGTATCATTGATCCTATGTTTGAGCTGGTACAACAAAGTGATTTTGATCTATTTCCTTCACCATCTCATCTCCAATGAACCAAGAGCTTCCCTCCTACTAAAGCCAGATCTTTGTTACCAAATGAAGTATCTACTTTTATTGTTGATAAAGTTGTGCGTATAATTACCCCTTTGAGATTTGTTATCCCTCCTTTTCAGAATCCTATAATGGCAGTTCAAAGCCCCTGGGGTAATGCTTTTGGTCCTCTAAATCATACTCCTCCTCTACATGAGCTTCCATGTAGTTCTAGGAAGAATTTCTCTAAATTATATGGTGATGGGAAAGTTCATCCTGATGAACACATTACAGCATTCAGTATAGCTTGTGGAGTAATCCGAGTAGGATTTAAAGATGTAGCAGTTAGGCTTTTTGTTGAAACACTATAAGGTGCTACTGCAGATTGGTTTTACCATCTACAGGCTCAGTCTATGACTGATTGGAATACTCTTAAAGCTAAGTTTGAAGCCAGATTCAAACCTGCAAAAGATGCAAATACACTTTTAGCTCAACTTACACAGATGAAGAAAGAGCCTCATGAGCCTATGAGAGACTTCATAGCTAAATTTGACAAATTGAGAAATAGAATCCCTATAATTTCTAGACCTATAACTGAGAATCTCAAATGATTTTTCATTAATTCTCAACTACATAAAGTCAATTTTCTCTTGAGACGTGCTGGTCAAATAGATCTCACTACATCTCAACTTTTGGCCACTGAAGTAGAAGATGATCTCATCTTAGTAGGGAAAATAAGAAGAGATCCAAATAGAAACAGAGCTTCATCATCTTCTAAATTTGCATCTACAAGCACCACAGATCCAATGGTGCAAAAATTAGCAAATGATTTGCTTGATCTCAACAAGCAAATGGCTCAATGAATGTCTTCTGCTCCTACATACAGAAGGACATTCCCAAATTAGTCATATTAGGGAAATGTTTCCAGGAACCAAGGGAAACAAAATCACCTTCCTCCCCCATAAGGAAAACTTGCCCTAAAAGCTCCTCTAACCAATTCAGCAATGGGATACCTTGAAGCAGAATCAAAATTCTCTTTCTAGCCTAAATTGAATCAAGAAAATGATGTTGATATCATTGAAGACAATCAAGAAGAATCAGCTGGCGACTCCCACATTGGTTTCCTGATTTACCAGGATGAACCTAAAAGTGAAGGAGAAGCTTCAAATAGATCATATGTAGTGTTTACTAGGTTAAAGAACCAATCAGTCTAACAAGCTAATAAAGAGAAGACAGAGGAACAACCTCAACTAACAATCACAATTGCTAAACATGGGACCACTCTACCTTTTCAATCAAAATATCTAATCATCACCCACAAGGTAAATACATCCATTTCACCTTCACCTTCTACTCCTAATTCACAAACTAGCCCACCTCCCATCCCTCTTAAAACTTAAAAAGTTGAAGTACCTTTCTCTGTACCTAGCTCAATTCAGCCATTTGACATAACTGATCATGTAAAAAAGACAAAAATATAGATGTCTGAATTTGAAAACTTGTAGTCTAATCCAGATCAACTGAATAAGCTAGTTCAATATGTTAAAAATCAAACTGTCCCTGCAAGATAAAAAGCTAAAAAAGTATCTCTTGATTCTCCAAAGAACATGCCTATTCCAAATAACATGGTCATTACTCCTCCAAATGCTCTTGGAAAAATAAAACCCTTCTATGTTTCTCTGTTAATCAATGGCCACAAGCTGAGTGACTGTATTATAGACTCAGGTGCATCTGACAATGTCATGCCTACTAAAGTCACTAAGTCTCTTGGCCTCACACTAACCAAGACATTTGGGAGATGGTTCTCCATGGAGAACAAGCAAGTACCATTGCTGGGGCAAATCAAAGATGCCCAATTTGCATTCACAACCTTTTTAGATAAGAGGATTAAGATGATTGTCTTGGTGGCTAACATCCCAGCATCTTATGGCATTTTGCTTGGATGAAATTTCTACAAGGACATGGGAGGAGAACTAAACATGGATCTATCTAAGGCAAGGATCCCTGTCCAAGGCGTGTTGAAGAGGTTGCTCCCTGAAAAGGAGGCAAAATACGTAGTTACCCAGACATCAGATCCTGAAGCTCAAATCCTTTTTGAATCTGCAAGTATGGGTAACTACTTTCTATATACAGATGAAGAAAGACCCTCCATCTCTGATGAGGGAAAGTCTAAAAAATAGTCAGTGTCTGATGAGATTTGGACTCTAAAATTTGATGGTAGTTGTTCCTCTACTGATTCAGGAGCTAGGATTGTCTTGATATCTCCTCAAGGAGATATGTTTCCTTCATCCTATGAATTACAGTTTAGCAACACTAACAATACAGCTGAATATGAATCTCTATTGCTTGGTATGAAGGCTACTCAAGAAATAGGCATCAAGTTTCTTGATGCCAAAGGGGATGCTAAATTAGTGGTCTATCAAGTGAGAAATCTATATTAGACCAAGAATGAGAGGTTACGCCACTACCATAACCTAGTTTGGGACCAAATTGAAAGCTTTAATGCTTTCAACATTTCTACCATATCCAGAGAGTCTAATGATAGCGCTGATGCACTTGCTATTTTAGGAACTCTTTTAGTTCCTCATTCAGATTTCAAAGAAGCCAAGTATACCATTGAGCTGGTCTATAGACCAAGTGTTCCTAAAAATGTTGATCATTGGCAAATATTCAATGATGATCATCAAATCATTGCCTTCTTGGAATGAAAAGACAATTTTGGACGGCTGTATTTTGAAGGCAACGAATCTCAGAAGTTTAAATCTATATATGAATCTAGTTCAGATATAAATGAAGAATTCTTATAACTGAAAGGAAACAAAATTCCCAAAGGCCTGGTTTCTCTTGAGAAGTTGTTTGACAAGCATGATAGATTCATCAAACACTAGCAAATAGATTCAAATTTCTCTCAGGGATTTGACCAAGTAAATATGACCAACAAAGAAAATCCCAAGATGGTCAACATTGGTAATTGTTGCACCCCTGAAGAAAGATTCAAATTCACCTCTTTGCTTCATCAATACATTGATGTCTTAGTGCATTCTTATGAAGTACTGAAGTCTCTTAGACCTGATGAAATTTGCCATCACATTCCTCTCAAGTCTGATTCAATACCCTACAAGCAGAAATCTAGATAATACAATCCAAAAAGTTTAGGTACTATTATGTCTGAGATACAGAAAATGTTAAATGCTAGAATTATCTTCCCAATCCATCATTCTACATGGATTACGAACATAGTGCCTATAAGGAAGAAGAATGGCAAAATTTGCATTTGTGTAGATTTCAAGAATCTGAATTAGTCATCTCTGAAAGATAATTACCCTTTGCCAATCATGGACCAAGTGCTTCAAATAGTAACAAGATCAGAGATGTTATCAATGCTAGATGGCTTCTCAAGTTATAATCAAGTTGAAGTTGGTGAAGCTGACCAACACAACACTGCATTCACCATACCTTGGGGTACATTTGCATATAAAAGAATGCCTTTTGGCTTAATAAATGCTGGTGTTACCTTTTAGAGAGCAATGGACATGTCTTTCAAAGATGAGATTGGAAAATTCATAGTGCTATATATTGATGACTTAGTTATCTTTTTAAAGTGTTGATCTAATCATGTACGCCACTTACAACAAGTGCTAGAGCACTGCCGCTAGAATGGTATTTCCTTGAGTCCTAAGAAGTCTATTTTTGGAGTAACAGAGGGGAAACTCCTTGGACATATTGTGTCTAAAGAAGGCATAAAAATTGACTCAAATAGAGTCAAATCTATTCAAGAGCTAAATTTGCCTACAAGTAAAAATGTTGCTCACTCTTTCTTTAAAAAAGTGAATTTCTTACAGAGATTCATCCTTGAATTTGCTGAGAAGACAAGACACATTGTGAACATGATGAAAGGGAAGACTACCATCAGCTAGACTAAAGAAGGCAAATCAGCATTTCAAGATATCAAGACTACCATTACTCATGCCCCTACCTTGGTTTATCCAGATTACCACAAAGATTTCATCATATATAGCTATGCATTTGAACACACTCTTTCAGTGATTCTTTTTCAATAGGACAAAGAAGGTATGGAATCCCCCATCTCTTTCATGAGTTGCCCTCTCAAAACCCATGAAATGAAGTATTAAAATATAGAAAAGTCTATGCATTGGTAAAAGTAGTCAAACATTTTTGCTTTTATATTTTGAATTCACATACTACTACCTTAGTTCCTAACACTATAGTCAAGTCTATATTAACTCAATAGGAGTTTGGCACAAAGAGAGGTAATTGGATTGCAAAGATCCAAGAATTTGATCTGGATATCAAGCCGACAAAGTTGGTTAGAGGTAAAGCTACGTGCCAATTAATTTATGACAATAAGACAAAAGATATACAACATGAAGAAGCTGAAGTGAAAGGTACTCCAATAGTCCTTTTTGCCTCCACTACCAATGAGTGGTATTTAGGTATTGCTCATTTTTTGACCTATGGTGAATGTCCTGCTCATTTGGCTTACAAAGAAAGGAGGACTATCAAGTTGAAAGCTACCAATTTTGTCCTTTGGGATAATGGCCTGTACAAGAGAAGCATAGATGGAGTATTCCTTCGCTGTGTAAACAAAGAATAACAAACCCAACTTTTGAAATCTTTCCACAATCTAGCCTATGGAGGACATTTTTTTGCTCTTGTGACTACTCACAAGATTCTATGAGCCAGGTATTACTAGCCAACTCTTTTCCAAAATGCACATAAGTGGGTGAGAAAATGTTAACTTTGCCAACAATTTGTTGGAAGACCCAAGTTAGTTGCGCTGCCTCTCAAGCCAATAATCATAGAGGAACCTTTCCAGCAATGGGGACTTGATTTTATTGAGACAATAAACCCATCTTCAAGTGTTGGACATGATTATGTCCTTACAATAACTGATTATTTCACAAAGTGGGTAGAAGCAATCCCAACTAAGCATGCTACTTCAGAAGTTGTATGCAACTTTCTCAAAGAGAATATCATTTCCAGGTTTGGAGTTCCACTCAAATTTGTTACTGATAATGTAGCTTGTTTCACCTCTCAAGAGATTACACAATTCTATTTTCATTATGGAATTACACTCTCTCATTCTTCTGATTATTTTCTATAAGGGAATGGACAAGCTGAGTCTAACAATAAGAATTTGGTAAGTATTATCAAAAAGCTAGCAGATGATAATCAAAGGACATGGCATAAAGCATTGGTTGATGCTCTGTGGGTAGATTGAATCACACTAAAGAGGTTAATTGGTATGTCTCATTTTCAACTTCTTTACGGTATCAATGCTAAGATACCAATCACCTTAGAATTGCCAGCCTTGAAATTGGCAAAGGCCATTGAAGATTAGACATATGAGAGTTCTCTTGACAAAATAATCATGTGCATGACTCAGCTGGAGGAACAGAGAACCATATTGGTGGATAGAATTGTTGCTCATCAAAGTTTGGTAAAGAAACTCTTTGATTAGAAGGCCATAAATCATGATTTCCAGATTGGGGATCAAGTCCTATTGTGGGAAAAAAGAAGAGAACCAAAGGGGGATGCATGGAAAGCTTGACTCCCTTTGGAGAGGCTCATTTATAATTCATCAGCACATTGGTGAAAATATCCTTCTATTTAAATACCAAGATGGCACACTCTTTTCTCTGCCTCACAATGGGCAGTATCTGAAACACTTCAACTCTTGAAGTATCAAATCATTGCTTCTGCATATATGTATATTTGTACAATTTTTAATTCTATTTTGTTTTTGTTTGCTTTCTTTTTTATGCCTTTCATTTCTGGGTAGGATGACTCCGAAGCCCAATGGTACACATGAAGACACTAGAAATTCTGGATTCTACTCCTTCCAATTTTCAATTGATAGAAGTTCACCAATTGGAGCCAGCTGTTGTCCCCTAAAAATAGCAGTCATTTTTGGGACAATATTTGAACTATTTTGGTCTTACAGACCAAAATTGTCTCTTCCATTTCCAAAATTTGTCCTAGACATTCAAATTCTTCATTTTCCAAACTTCTCAAAAAATCTACAGACTCTACAGGTCAAGTTCAATGGGTTTTACATGTTGATTTCTACGAACTATGTTTCTATAGACTCTACGGGCATGTTCATTTATACAGATTCAAAGGCTTCTACAGGCGGTTTCAGTTAAAAGAATTGGTTTTCAAACACTTAGTCATTTTCTAAGATTGGTTCAGAGCCTTAGTTCAATCAAAAATCTCCATCGGCAAGCATCTGAGTGCAAAAAAGAGACTTGAACCACTAAACTGTTGAACCATTGAACCACTTTGGTTCAAAGGTTCAATGGGTTCAAGGTTCAACAAGTTCAATGTCTTTGGCAAGAGTTAAGTGCTTCATCAAGGTTTAAAGTTCAATTGCTTCAATTGGTTCATCAGCTTCAAGACACTTGGCCAAATCAAGGTGGCTTGAAACATTGAACCATTGAACCATTGAACCACTTTGGTTCAAAGGTTCAATGGGTTCAAGGTTCAATGGTAGGTTCAACCAAGCGGTTCAACTCTTTATTTCACTCAGTTGGTTCATTCATTTAGTTCATCTAACAGTTCAACGTCTCAAAGTTCAACAGTAGGTTCAAAGACATTTTTCAAAGCTTTGTTTGAACCGTTGAACCAAAATTTGGTTCAACATCTTAGTTCAATGAATAGGTTCAACAACAGGTTCATTCACTTGGTTCATCTGCTTGGTTCATTTAGTCATTTCATTCAATTGAACCGTCGGCTTAAACCATTGGCTTGAACCATTTTGGTTCAAAGCCTTGGTTTAATTGATTGGTTCAATGAAATGGTTCAACTGTTGGTTCAAAGGCAAGTTCATAATGTTTGGTTCAATGCTTAGTTCATTGGCTTGTTTCATCCAATTGAACTATCGGCTTGAACCATTGGCATGAACCATTTTTGGTTCAACTGATTGGTTCAACTGATTGGTTCAATAGAATGGTTCATCACCAAAGTTTAAAGGGGTGGTTCAATGTATAAGGAAAGTTCACGAAGGACAAGTGCCCTTGCGATGGACAATTAATCAATAAAAGCACCCTTCGGAACAATCATTTTTCAAGGAAGCCGAATGGTAATTCTTTCAAATTTGTTTCAGGCATTTAAAATTGGCTGAGGAAGAATTCCTTCAAACAAAAAGTTTGAAAGAATTCTAAGTGGTTGTAGGCACAAAAAATCTGAAGACCAGTCAAAGACTTTGCGAAACAAATTTTTGTAGACTTTTTATCTGCGATAATTTTCCCCAGACAAATGATTCGTAGGAATTTTCTGTGGGAAAAATGTTTGCAGGAATTACCCATGGGGGAAAACACCTAAGAATTTTTGTGAAGGATAGTTTGCAGGAGACTCAAATTGAAAGGGCTGCCAAAGGACCCTGAAGGGTAGGTACCCTTACAAGGAACTCTCAGTGGCCAAAGTAAAGGGCTCTTTTTGACCCATTCAAGGATCATTTCTTAAGGCCCAAAAGGGCAAATCCAAAAGCTAAAAGAGGACCAATGGGTGATGTGCCCAAAGACGTCAAATTCAAGACAGTGAACTAGCCATTGAGAGCACATCGACGAGCATGTAAATGTCAATTTTAAAGCCCATGAAATAGCTATTGATCCTTTGGATTTACAAACCCAAATGTATTCCCAGAATTCAAGATCAAAACTAACAAAAAGCAAGGAAAGATAGAACAATGAATGAATCCAAGACTCGATTCAATTAACCAGAAAAGGAGGAATGATGAAGACAAGATCAAACCACTAGGTGGACATTGAAAGCTGCAATCTTTCAATTGCATGACTTGTGTATCTACATTGAGAAGATCAAATGGTAAAAATGCCCCAAAGTTCTAGCCTATCTTCCTAACAATTCCCAACTCATCATGATGTATTACTATTCTCGAGTCCTTCTTAAAGAGGCTATATAAGGGACTCTCTTCTATTGTAATAAGGAATCTGAACAAAACTCTACCCAAACTGAGAGGCATCATTGAGACTTTGTACTCAGTCTGTTGATCATATTTTGTTACTGAAATAAGAAAGCAAGGGACTTTTTTAGACTTTGTGCTGTGATATCTTTGTTGTTGAGGAAACTATTCTTATGTCTTTTTCCTTGATATTTTTTCTGTTCCATTAATTTAACAATCAAGATTAGTAAAATTAGTTAGGAAGGTGTCCTGAAGAATCAACTGTGGAGAGACTTTGTGCCCCCATAGCCGCCTTCAGTGTGTTTTCTTTTCATTGTTGTGTAAAGGACTTTGAGAAGACTTTGTGCCCTCATTGTCCTTCGTATATTACTCTTGAGCATTTTAGGTGGAGACTTTGCGCTGTGTCTCAATTTTCTGGTTACCATACCCTCAGTTACATTCTCCTTTTATTTCTAGGAGTATTCTTGTGGCTGGCTGAATAGTTCTTCTGAAAGAAGAGGAGTGTTGTCTATCATTTCCCTTGAGTTTTTCCTTGGTTTTGTACACATCATCTCTAAAGAAAGAGAGATAGATGGCTTGTCCTATCCTTGAGTATTATTTTCTATTTATACATATATATAACATATCCGTAGGGAACCTCCCCTTGATGAGAGGAGAGAACAGTCTCCTTCTGATGTGATAAACTTACACATTTGGATGACTAATCTTCCTACTTTGGCTGATCAAACCTATTTTGTTTACCAGTACACTGATAGACAAAATATTCAACCAACATAGTATAGAATATTTATTGGATATGGATGTGACCACCTAAAACCTTTTGGGTTTTCTATCACCTTTTCTCTAGTGTATTCATATCTCATGCATAGTCTATCACTCTTTGTCAAATAATCAAACCTTAGTTCTTCATCCTTGTAGTGGCTATGGTTAAAATGGGTTAGTGGGCTCATGATGTCAAGATAAAACCAAATAATAGTCTTTCAATTATTGTTTCCTACATAGCCACTCATCCAAAGATGAACTAAAATTGATGTAGCTCTTTCCTAATATGTTGGGTTGTGTGTGCACAAGGGTGAAATGTGTGAAAGCCAAGTACATACAGTGACCTAGCTTGTATATTTGAAAATATGACCCATAGGATACTAATTTATTATTTCAGACCTATAGATAGACTATCCATATGACTGATATTGAAATAGAAAAGAATATAGAAGTTTTTCTCACTTGAATACATGATTGAATTATTCTGTATGTTTCCTTGTGAGAGGCATGAATTTTCTAGGTGAATTATGAATGATGATTAATATTTCATATATACCAATATTTTGGAAGATTATCTCATGCTAAATCACTTAGGCCAACCATAAGGACACATTACAATTACAAATTGGATGAATTTTGCACACTAAAAATGTAGTTAGGAATAGGACACCTACCTTGACATAGGTATCTAGATAGGATGAAATTATATAGAGAACCATAAAAAGGTACATGTCCAAGACTTGTATAGACAATTAATAAGTAGATTTATAGCATTTTTAATGACATATAAGGCTTGGTCATTTAGTAATATTGTTTAGACTAAGAAATAATCACTTAAGCATAGAATTATAGCAAATGTGAACCTTTTGGTAGTGTGAAGGTATAGTAACTAAATGGTATAACCATGAGAGGTGCTTATAAAGTATAAAATACTAAAGTGATATATAATTCATATTTAGTATCTCTAATTCTATAGTCTCATTTTATTTTTACTTAATTCCTCTTGAATTAGATTATTTGAATTGAATTTTTCCTTGTTTGAGTTTTGATCTTATGATCTCAACATCATGTCCAATATTTTTCCTTTTATTTCCATTGCTAATGTTGATTTGGACTTTAATATTTTTGAAATTTTAAATGGGAGTCCTACATATTTTTATTCACTTGATAAGATGATTTCAAATATATATTTGACATCTCCAACTTACTCATCCATGACCAACTCAATAATTATTTAAATTGTGAGTAAGGGTAATATTCTAATACCATGTCATTAGCTATCATAAATCCTCTTCCTAGTGCTTATGAGGAGTTCCCATATATTGAATGTTAGGAGGTTCTAAATTTGAATTCATTACCAAGGATACTATATCATCTTCATTGGGATCTTCATCATCAACAAAAGAGTGCAAATAATTCAACATATTACCAATGACTATTTCATTTGGTATCTAGACCTTGTTCTAGATTTTACCTCTTTTCTACTATTTGGTTCATTGAATTCCATTAAATTTTGATCATTCACTTTCTTATTCTTAGGAGAGACTTTTATAAAATATCCATAAATGTGACATATCTTACATCTAAATTGGACATTTTCATAGTCCAAATCCTAACTCCATTCCATTGATTTGGAGAGGAAGGTGATGGCCAAAGGAAAAGGTTTTGAAAGATTCATATTAACACAAATTCTAGCACATACAATAAATATCCCTTCCTTAGTCATTTTAGTATAAAAAAATTAGTTCTTCTAGTTTATTTTCAACTTTCTCATGGATCTCTAGTTTCCATAGTTCCATTAAGAAGTATAATCGAACCCAAATTGGGATTATCGAAATATTATATATGTTAGTATTAAATCCCTCTTCCTAGGGTCTCAAAAATAGAACAACACACCCCATGAATTAACAACCTCACTTATAAAAGCCCTCTCAAAAATTTTTATATTCAAAATTATCTTGAAACAAAACTTTTAGTAGTAGTGTTACATGTTTTGGATATTGAAATTGTTTTATCAACGATTTTATTAAGTCACCTATATTTGGCAAATTCCCAAGGAATTTGGGAATCAGGGCAATATATTTGCATTTACTTTTAGTAGAATATGTGTTCTAGTTGATTGTTTCTTTCTTTGGTGGCCTCATTTCTTCTTATCATTATTCTTCTTCACCGCGTGTTCTTGGCTTGCACTTTATTTCTCCCTCAATGCCATTCTCAATTCATGTAACCATTATCAATCATAGTTAATCAATTTGTAATTTATTAATAAATAATTAATTTACTAATTAAGTCTATCTAATTTAATTTATTCATCTAATAATTAGTAAAAAATATATTATAGTATTTTTTATTCGTGATATTTTAAGTAAATAATTATTTCTCGAGATGACCTTTATGAAGAAATAATGTCATTATATTAATGAATGACGTACATATTTTAGATAAATATAAGTAAATGATCTTGAGAGATATCATTATCAACATATGAATTCCACTTATATCATAAATATAATATAAATATCACTATAATATTATTTTTAAACATTTTTTACATAATTTTATATAAAATATACATACCATTACAATATATATGTTGTAAAATTTATTTATGATCCTTAAGGAAAAAGATCAACCCATATTAATTATTTTCTCTTTTGAAACTAAAATACCATTTATATGAATTATTAAAACTAAAATTATTCAATGTTGTTTTTTAAGATTGAATTTGTGACTCAATATTTTTTTAATTATTTCTCAAAAGTAAATATTCCCTCAATATCACCACATGTAAATCAATAATATATAAACACCTCTAAAATTTTTAGAATAATTGGAAAAATAAATTAAAATAATAATAATAATTTTATAAAAATATATTTAAATACATCTATCCAAAAAAAACTATCTTAAAATAACTATAATATTAATTAGTGGAGTATGAAGCTCTATTTTATTTTTTAATTTTATTTTTCTTCTCCCAAACCCAACACTATTACAATTATATTTAAAAAATATAATATCAATTAATAAAAAATTATAAAATAAAAATAAAATTATTAAATTAATTTAATATATAATAAAATTTAAATATTATATTATTTATTTATTAACAAGTGCACTGTGTTATTAATATAAACCCAATTTCCCTATCTAAATAACCTTAACACAATTTGAATTTATTTTTTCTTGTCATTTAAAAAAAATACGTGTTTTAATAATTTAAATTGAATGAAAATTGTTCAAAAAATATTTCGTATTTAAATATACCCCTAAAATTTGATCACTCTTTAATAGTTTAAGTATTTAAATGAAAATTTACGAATATGTTAGATTATTAATTTTTGTAAACTATTATTCACATATAAAAGTTTACAACTTTTTTTGGTTGTTTATGAAAATAAATATAATGTTACAAAATTTATAGCTCAAAGAAATGTGTAAGGACCTCATATTATTTTTTGCTAGATAAAGAGGGTTGGAAAGTCCCTCACACATTTTATTAAATGATAAAATAGGATTACAAATTCCATTACAAGAAGGAACCAAAAGACCAATGATCTATTAGAACCAAAAGACACTCTGAAGGATGAAACACCCAACAAAGATGGGAAAACAAAAAAATAAAAAACTACCCAATATCCACTCATGCACATCCACAAAACATGTCCACCACCATCCACACCACCTCTCATGACCCACCATTAAGACTACCACCACCACAACCAAACTACTGTGCACCAACAACCACGTGGGCACCACCACCTCGACTGCCATTTCTACCCTCAATCCAACTACCACCCATTGTTTCATCCACTGAACCAAAAGGCCTTTCCCACCCTTCAACATCCCCTAGTTCCCATGCAGCCAAAGAAACTCCCCACTATGTTGTCGATTTCCACCTTCATCAAAACCTACCTACATGTTTCATGCTGATGGTTCCTCTAAGACCTATTTATGTGCTTACACTTTCCATGCAAGCCCTCATAGGATTTGAATCTACTCATTATATGGTAAGGGACCCCCTCCCCCTCCCCCCTCCAATAATCATTTGGCCAGATGGGGAAGGGGTTGTCAGTTCCATAAAGTTGAGCTAAAAATTTAACCACCTAGGCAAGCCTAATAGATTTTCTAACACTAAATGTTGCCACAACATACACCATTAGTGTACATAGATTAACCTAATCTAACACAGGTACCTAACAACCATTTTCCCATGGGTTTTGAAGATGGTTCTATAGAACCTCCAAGAGGTCCAACAAATTTATGAACCTATCTTCCAAATACCTAAAATCCATTAGCGACACCACCCCCTGGCCCACCTATTCTGAGATGATATAAGAGCATTTTTATTCCAATGAAAAATCCTCCACTATTGCTTCCAACCCATCATTTAAATGTGCTCAAATAATCTTGATTTGCACTACGATTGTTAATAATTTATTCATGGATGTCATGATCAAGTTTCTCATAAAATTTGATGTATCCAAATAGTTGACCTTAACCCTAAAACTAGTATCCAGAAGGACCATCCCAATAATATCCTTGAAATAAATTAAGATGCTTCCTGACTATATAAAAAATACTTTTCAACTTGTTATTCTAAACCCTTCCCTCAAATTTCATCTTGCATTTCCTAGCCTTGACATGAAGAAGGGGTTTGTTGAGTGCCACCTATAACATGTTCTCCATTTTCGGCACTAACACCACCTCACACTCATTGATTCCACTATAATTAAAGTTTGAATGGTTCCATTACCATTGGGAATAAAACCCTTATACCAGTGGACAAATGCACAGTGAGGATGTGTGAGGTAACATAACAGGGATGGGGAAAAAATACTTCTCATGCTTCTAAAATATGTTAATCATTAATTCCACTAAATTCACATCCCATCACAATGAAAACTAATCATAAAATGGATTATACGTGTCCATTGAGAATGCTTCACAATCATTTTCAATTATTAATTCTCCCAATTGAGCTATGCCTTTATTTTCCAACTCGTCTGCCACATTATTTGTTTCATAGAATCAATGATTGACTTCTCAATAATTTAGGAAAGCAAGGATGTCCCAAGCATGACTAAGAATGTTCTCCACATTCGAAGACCCTACCTTTCCATTTCTTAAGGCTTGAATGATCACCATCGAATCACCTTTGTTTATGATTTTATTAATCCCACACTGGTCCAAAAACTCAAGTCCTAACACTAGGGCTTGGGCGTCTACTTCTTTATTATTTCCATCCACCAAATTATTTGAGGTTTCTATAATTGAAAATCTCTCACAATATTAGATAAAGTACCTTGCCCCCAAAACCCCTAGTTTTTCCCTTATAATACCATCAAATATTAATTTGAACATCCCCATATGAGGTGTCACCCAATCCATCTTCCCTACACACTTTCTAGCTTTAGACAACATGATCAATCCATTAATAAGGGAAATTTCAACTAGCATAATGAGGAGATAATCTAAAAATACCTATCCAAAAAGTTAGACTATGTATCCTCTAGCATGGGTAGAACCTACCTCAAACATAACAATTTATGATTTGTTGATTACCACCTCAAATGAACTAAAATAATCTATGAAGATTTCTTGATTTCATTCTTTCCATATAGTCCAAATCAGAATCATCAGGCACAACTTCCATAGACATGAAAACATGTCTCCCATCAAGCCTATTGGCTAGGAGATTAAAGCATGTTTTAAGGACTATGGTCTAGCCCAACATGAGAACAAATTGTCACATAGATACTTCCATGTAAATTAAAAATCATATCATTTTCATATTATTCATCCACTAGTCACATGATGCACTTGGAGGGCCTAAAAAATTCTAGTCTTCATAAATGGTATTGAGTCGAGATACACCCTTGCATGGTTATCCATGCAAAATCCCTTGCATTGGGTAGATTGTTTTTTGCACCACTTGAGGATTTGGTCCACTCAAAATAGGAGTATGACTGCTCTGTCATTTTTAACCCCAGAGTTACCATGTAAACCCCTATTTTAGCCCCTATCCATTCTATAGTATCAATCTTATTACTAATGAATACTTATGCTTCAATAAAATATTCACCAATAGTTGCTTCTGATTATCTAGAATTAGCATAGTCTCTGCCTCTTTCTATGTCCAGCATTTCATTCCCTTAACTAGTCATGGTTTAAGATAGTTTCGCACCTTATTTCACCATAGGTTTTCCAAGATATATTTGGCTAAGATCAATTCTTGAACCTCCTACAAAGTCTTATGTCCATTCCATGAATCCTCAAAGAAATTCATCGAACGTTTATCATTCACCACCCACGAAACATGTTCCTTGAAAATAAACCAACATTTGAGAATGAAATTCCAAAGGTGAAATCCCTTAGGGGAGTTTCCCACATTTATAATTTTGATTGGTGAAAATTCCTTGAAATATTTAAGCTAGAGCAGTCTATTACACATTACCTGAGCCTGATTAACCATGCACCATACCAGTTTGGCTCCAAGAGCTAGGTTTTGGATTACAGTCATTTATTCCCACACCTCCTCCAACTTGAGGTAGTAAAAAATTATCCCATTTAATAAGTGATATTTTCCTCTTGTCCTCTATGCCTTACCACAAAGAATTATTCATAATTTAATTCCACTCCTTCAAAACTTTAGATGATGGTTGCAAGAATGACAAAGTGTAGATCAGTAGAGAACTCAACACTAACTTAATGAGGATAATCCACCTAGTCAAGGAGATTCAATTCCATTTCCAATCCACTATTATTATCTAAAATACATTATTTAGGTTGTTCCACAATGAGGCTCTGCCCACTCCTAAAAACATAGGGATGCCCAAATATCTAGTGAGCAATTTGCTAGTTTGGAAATTCAAAATCCCATATATAGCCATCCATGCCTGTAATGGGTTGTTATTGAAGAAACATTATGATTTGGAGAAGTTGATGTATTGCCTCGATGGCTTCTCATAGTCCACTAGTAATTGCTTCAAACCATGTGCCTCCCTAAAAAATTGGTATTCCAAACAATGTCGTATTGTCTACAAATTATTGATGTATGATACTCTCCATACCCTCCATGGTCTTGATTCCCCTTATATCCCCATATATTATTATGCGTCAAGTTTCCCTCCCCAAAACTTCCACCATTAAAATAAAAAGGGATTGGGAGAAGAATTCCCCTTGTCTAAGAACCCCAGGGGTCTAAAAAAATCCTCGACGCTTCCCCATTGACTAAGACTACAATTTTGAAAAATGAAGGGGACAACTGAAAGTCTCCCACCCAACATGAAATTACTTTTTTTGAGCACACACTAGCTTGATCCTCCTCTTCCTCTACTCTTTCTTACACCCTTCTTTCATTTATAATTATGGTCATAAATTTACTCACCTCTTCGAAGACAAAGTCATATTCTTTGAGCATAGTGTTAGGAGGCAATTATTTTCCTCCTTATAGCCTTCCTTTGAGCTACCTATTTCATTTAATATTAATTTCCATTCCTTCTTATACAATAACCACCTTTAGATTGAGGGGAAGGAGTCCTCCATTCCTCCATAAAAAGACTTCTAGCCTTACTTTCGGCCTTGCTTCTAATCCCTCCTAGGCACTCTGGTGAATATTACAAACTTCTCTACATTTTTAACATCTAAAAGGGACCTTCTCAATATATATTTTCTACACCCAAATCCCCTCCCTTGTTTTAATAAAAATGGATTCTAGGATCTCATCCTCCAAGTCTAGGACAACGTAGACTCGTGCATAGGATTGCATGCTCCTTCAATAGTCTATTTTAATTTACTCCCCACCAATGATCCAATATTTATAATGCTACTTGAATATATGAAAAACACTCTTCATCCTTTTATCAGAGACCCTTCCCTCAAATTCAATCTTGTGTTTCCCAAACTTGATACGAATAAGGGGTTTTCTAAATGCCACCTAAAACATGTGCTCTATTTTCATCATAGCCAATGCCTCACACTCATTGTTACCACTCCAATCAATTTAAGAATGGTTATGTTTCCATCGGGAATAAAACCCTTCTACCATTGCACCGATGCACAGTGAGGACATGGGAGGCATCATAATGGGCATGTGAAAGAACACTTCCCACACTTATATAAGACACTAACCATTAATGCCACTAAATTTTCATCCCATCCAAAGGAAATATAATCATGCAATGGATTATACTTTTCCATAGATCATGCCACGCAATAAATTTCAAATATTAATTTTTCCAATTGAGCTATGCCATTATTTTCCAACTCGTCCACCACCTTGTTTGCTTCACCAAAGCATCAATTTGATTCCTAATTATTTATGAGAGTGAGGACATCCTAGGAATGATTGAGAATGTTCTCCACATTAAAATACCCCTCCTTTCTATTCCTTATGCCTGAATGATGACCATCTAATTCAGTTCCTCGAGTAAGGGGGAAAACTACAAGCCTCCCACCCAACCTGAAGTTACTTCTTTGGATCACACACCACCCCGGTCCTCCACTTCCTCTAATTTTTCACACACCATTCCTTCATTCACAATGATGGACATAAGTTTCCTCACTTCCTAAGAGATAAAGTCACATTCCTTTAGCACAGTGTTAGGAGAGAGATACTCTCCTCCTTCCAGCCTTCATTTGAGCAACTTGGTTGCTTCAATGTTGATTTATATCCCTTCTTACATAATAACCACCTCCATATTGAGGGCAGGGAATCCTCCATTCCACCATATAATGGTGTCTGACTATGGCATTGGCTTGGCTTGCCATGTCACAATTTGGGCCTTTCTCTTGGTCCTTCATGGGCACTCCCAGTGAATATGCTCAACTTATCTACATTTATATCATCTAAAAGGGACCTTCTCATTGTCTATTTTCTACTCGAAAATATCTTCCCTAGTTTTAATTATAATGGAATCTAGGATTTCATCCTCCATGTCAAGGATGACATAGACTCATTCATAGGATACCATCACTCCTTCAATAGACAATATTTTAAGGTATTCCCCCACCAACTATCCAAAAATGTTTGAGACAATTTTCACTCCAATATTCAAAAAGAAGCCCATACATCTTGATCCAAATGGAGAATTCCATTTCTTAATGGATAATACATTAAAATTAAAGCACCTTTTTTCAACCATAACCTTACTCCATCCAAAATCCATGGCCCCCTTTTATCAATCCATTCCTTCGTCTCCTTTAATGAGAAAGTAACTTAAAAAAAAACCCTTGAAAAAGAACCAAATGTTACAACCTTGATCCCACTTGTTCCTCCCCATGTTCTCCACTTCCCCAATAGATGACCATTTCCATGAAAACTTCCCAATCAACCTTTTGCTCCTCAACAATTGAATGTTCTCTTGAAAGTCTACATTTCCAACAACACCATCCACGTACTTATCTAACCATCCTTGCCCCGAATGAGACTGTCAAAATATTGGACTAGCACAAACTACCCTCCCACTTCTCTTCCGATATGGAGATTGGGTTATTCGGGTGCAAATCCATAATATTTTAGTGTGTCTCAGCGCATGGGGGAAACCATAGAATCCTCCCAATATCTTGCCGACCAGTCACCTTCATCCTCTCCTCCTTGGGCATCATTAATCTCCTACCAGAGACATCTTTTTGTTTGATTTATTCGTGCCATTCAACTTGTCCTTGCCTTTACCCTAGGGTAATCACCTCTGTCGTTTCTATTGTTCACGTCTCCTCGCCATTGATCAAACATTTACATTTCGTGGAAGGACCTCATCATTTTATCCTCACATTTATTTCATTATTTGTGCTATTGTGTCATAAATTTCTCATGTATACATATGTTTTAATTTTATTTTATATTATAATATGAAACACCTACTTCATTCCAAAAAAAAATTAATGTTATTATAATCTTACATACTTTCAATTTAATATTTTACTTTAATATCAAAGACCTACTCCATAAAAACAAAAGAAAATAGCTTTACTATAATCTTACATGTTAATACGGTCAATGGACCTTTTAAATAAAAAAAGAATATGGCTTTGTGAAGAAATAAATATTATTATATTATCTATTATTCATAAAGATTATCTTCATGAAATAAATATCAAATTCATTATATTATATTATTAAATCTTACATGTTAATACGGTCAATGGACCTTTTAAATAAAAAAAGAATATGGCTTTGTGAAGAAATAAATATTATTATATTATCTATTATTCATAGAGATTATTTTCATGAAATAAATATCAAATTCATTATATTATATTATTATTATAACAACAACAACAACAACAACAACATTTTTTGATTGAAATTATAATCGATTTTGGAGAAAAAATCAGAGGCTCAGTTTCTGTGAACTATTAAACCAATAGCAACAGTTGTTACTTAAACATTATGAAAGTATATATAAATGGCCATAGCTGATGTATAAAATCTTGTGAGATTCGAATTTGGGTGGGGCTGGGCACACCCAAACCACTTCACTAATCCTTCTACATCTCATTGACAAAAATTTTAGGTATTGACATTTTTTTAACCAAAAAGCGTAAACCAACAGTGAATAGTATCCCTAACCATGGACTGTGGAATTGCCTCGTCACATTAAACAAAAGTTTTAAATCACATGCCGACTCCTATCATATTGAACACCGTATTAGTTATCCTATTACATGTGGATACTTTTCACAAAAGTGTGCACACTTTACCCCATACAACATTAGAATATATGATCTCCTTTTTAAAATCACATATTTTTCACTATTAGACCAATTCAAATACACTATCTTCTTAAATAATTATTAATATGATATCATTTATTTCTTTACAAAAATTATTTTGTGACTTTTTTAATATAACTAAAAATTATACAATTAACAATCTTTAAAAAATTATCAATAACTAAAATTATGTGTAAAATATTTTAGCTATTTAAATAGATTATTTATTCCCAAACTTTACCTTTATAACCATCTACCCTTTTCTTTTCTTATATCAAAAATTTTATGGATTTGGGCTCTCAATTTTTTATTTTTTAAATCATTAATTTAATTTTTTATTTTAAAAAAAAAAAATTAATAATAAAATCAAAATATTAGAAACAAAAAATTAAACAAATTATTCTATAAAATATTTATAAAATTATTAATAATTAAATTTATTTGTAAAATATTTTAATTACTTAATTAATAAATTATTTTTCCCCTAATTTTACTTTCCTTCTATTAAAAAAATAAAATTTAATAATAAAATCTAGAACATCAAAGAGAAACAATTTAGGGTAAAATATTTCATAAAACATTTATTCACTAGAAATGTGATTCAAAATTATCATCTCAAAAGATGAACAACATAAAATCATTGAATTATTTGAAGGAAGGATAGGTGAAAATGTAAAAAGTAGCACATGTGATTTTAGTTTGTTTTATATAAGTGCCATGCTCCCCATATATGCTCAAACTCCTCGTAATATAAAAGCTTCCATCTCCATTTTTCAAATTTAGATGACAAATTTGAGACCAAATTTACATATGTTACTGAAATAAAAATTGAAGAAATAAAAAGATGGTCCTCCCTTTTTCAAAAAAAAAAATAATAATAAAAAAGGTAAAGAATACACTTCATTAATAAAATTTAATTGTCATTTCGCTCATAAATAAAAGTTATTTCTAGTCGTGTGATATTCTTCACATCTATATCAAAACATGCCATTAAATTATATTTTAAAAGTAGAAACTGAAATGTTAAAGAATAAATATATATTTTATTTTATCCAACTTCTACATTAATAGGAAAAGAAAAAGTTAAAAGTTATTATTCATTTTTTCCTTTTATGAATAGATATTTTTATAAATATAAGTTTGTAAATGAATTGATTTATTTGAAATTTTTATTATTTTTAAATGTGAAAAAAAAAGGAAAATATTTATTATTTTATAAAGAGATATTTAAATAAATATAAATTTATAAATCAATTGATTTTATTTAAAATTTTTATTATAAATAAAAATATAACAATTTTAAATATAATTTTAAGAGAAAAACCTTTTATAAATAAAAATATAACAATTTTAAATGAAAAACATATTATAAAATTAATTTTACTAACATTTATAAAACCACATCTTCACATTTAGTATTATCAGTGGATTAAGGAAATAATATATCCTATATAAATTGATGATTGCATTTTAATATAATATTATACGAATAATAATCCAAAGGGATAATAATTATGAAGAAAAGACGTACAAAACACCATAAATGCCTATGAAGAGCCCATTGCGGACCCCGTTGCAGCAGACTCTGAGCGGTACAGAAAACGGTCCCGCAACCGCGAAAGTGCCCAATGCCGTCCTATATCCTGCAACACTGAAACTTCGTTTGGAACTTTCTTGCTTTAAATTCAAATTTACAAGTATATTTACCATTTGGCTAGAATCTAATACTATATTTACGATATGATCGTTTTGTTTTGTACTATCCAGACAGACACGGGTTGGTTTATTGCAGAATGGTCGAGGTCGTCCTTACTTCTTGCCTCGTGAAAGTCCTTTGGTGGGCGTTGCATGTCAAGAAGACCATCTCTAAGTTGTGGTTCTTATTTAATGTGATAATACAATTTCATTGTTTTTCTATCAGTGGCATAACTCAATACTGAAATTTCTTTTAATATTAATTCTCTTCACCATTCCTCATCCTATGTAGTTACCATGAGAAGTAGCAGATTTCGTATTCTTTTGTTCGCCATGTCATGAAAAATCTTTACAAACCTCACTTCTTCTTCTATTCAAGCCAAGAAAGAGGAGACAATAAGAACACGTCCGATGTGTAAGTGGTATTTGTAGAATGATAGTTTTCATAATTGTGATTTTGGTATTTGTAAAATGATGGTTTTCTATTTCTTTCTTTGGATGACGCGTTCATATTAATATGATTTATTGTTAACCCTCTCAGATGCAATATTGCAACATTGTGTGTTGCAAGTGAAAGAAGAGGAAGGCCTTTCAGTCAAACATTTCAAGTCTAATACGAAAAAATTCAAGCATCTGATTGAGGTGAGTTGTTTCCTTTAAATTATGAGTTCTGTTTACACTCTTTCAAGTTTGTCGCTTTGATGGGTTTTTATTGTTTTCAAAATTTTCCCTTGGGATCTTCTAAAAACATCTCTCCCACTGAAATGTTGTCGAATAGAAAATTTTAATTTATTCATTTTTATAGTGTATCGGAAACTATCACAATAAAATTGAGCAGAAAACAAATGATGTGGGTAGAAAGACCGGTTTCATCATTCATTCTTTCTTGAACTTTGATATGTATTTTTATTATGATATTTTGGGAGAGGGATTCTAACTCCCAGTGTCTTCCAAATAAAATAAAGATTCAGTAAGATCATCACAAATATTGTAAGGCTCAGTTATAGTTTGGGTTGAAGCTGCAGCTACAAGGGATTTTCCTCACCATAACATCCAGTCAATATTTCTGGGGTCCCATGGAGAGAGTTACGGTTCTCAGTTCTTATGTATTCTTGGTAGCTTTATTTGAGGTTTTCATATATACACACTGTTTAGTGAGCTTTATTTATTTTTAAAAAATACTTCCAAAGGTTATTATAAAATCAACGCTAAATATTTGCAGCACCTGCTAAGAGTTTAAGACGTTTTAATTATCTGTAATATCTTCGATATTAACTTTTATTCTATTTAAACATTTACTGAAAAAGGCTGTACATATTGCTGGGCAGCACTGGCCGAGAAAATATTTAGGTGACCCTGTACCATTCCCTAACTTAACTATATATATTCCTCGGTGCATGAAAAGTTTTGAAAGCTTTGACAAAAAAAATAAGCTTTGACCATTTATTTCTTGGTCCGTGGTACGTACGTACTTTTAATCTATTTGTCCGCATGAGTTACAACATAATTAAAAGTTAAATACATCCTCGAACTCTTAATAAAATTCAGAAAATATATGTTCAAATCACGAATAATCTTCCATACATGTTAAGGTTATGCGCTCTAATGATTAGTTGTAGGGGAGAGGTAAAATTGTACTCTCATTTTTTTAAAAGTCATTTTCCATTTAAGCCTGGCTTTTATTTATATTCCTTTGGATCTTATATTGTGTACTATTTATTTTAGTTTTATTTTTTTAATTTGTTTTTGTTTTAAAAGTTCAATTTTATCAATAAAAACAATATTGACTGTAGAATTTTAATATAACAGTTAAGTAAATACATTCATATTGGAGTGACAATCCGGTCACCAGATTATGGCACTTTTACATTGTCTTCATTTTGAAGATTAATATTCATTTTTTAAAAAAAAAAAATTGAAATGTTAATAAAATATTTAAAATATATATATAATTATTAGTTTAAAAAAAAAAAAAATCAAAATTGAGGATTTATAATTAATGAGATCTTTCTTTTCACAAATTAAAAAATAAAAAATTGATTTTTATTTACATTATAAATTAAAAGTGCAAGTTTATAATTTTAACTATTTTATAAAAGGTAATAGCTGGTTTAAAATTCAAGAAGCGGATTTACACTTAACATCGAACACGTCTACCCATAACACATGTAATCACGCCTAATACATATCTAAACAGAAAATTGTACCTAATTACTCCATCGTTTTCTTAGAAGAATAAAGAAATAGAAGTGTTGAAGCCTATCTTGTTCCAGGAGGTGATAAAAAAACAATTGTCCAAAACTGAAGGTTTAATTTAGTGCAAAAAAGAGACATAAATAGCTTAGAAATATTAGAATTTTCGGAGTTAAGTATACAAATTATAAACTGCACTGACATGTATAGGCCATAGGAAATTTTTTATGATAAGAATTGTAGGAATCTGTATTAGATTTGACAAATTGATTCGCCTCTTAAGGGCGACCAAAAATCTCAATTGATTTTTTAAAACCTCTCTTCGATCACTAGGAAAATGTAGTTCTTTGCCTTGTCCTAATTGAGCACCTAGATCTGAAACTACAAGGAAGAAGATCTATTTTCAGGTCTTTGTCACAGGGAAAAAAAAATTAGCTATCTTATTATTTGCCAGACCCATATATGATGTACAAAATTGAAAAAAACATTCTAAGCATAAAGCAATTTTCAACCAGGTAGTGCAGCGTTACGTAATACGTAATGTACTTCTAATATAAATATCAATGCTGCAATGAGTGCTCTAATACTTGATCTCTTTTGAATGTTCGTAGATTTCAATGATTCAATATGGACTCTAATACTTGATATTTATAGAAATGTTTGTAGATTCTTATGAACAAAATAAATTTATTTTTATTTCTTTATAATCTAATTTAGATGTTTTAATGCCTCTTTACAGTTATGTAATTTACTTCTAATATAAATATCAATGCTGTAATGAGGGCACTAGTAACTACTTTTAATATAGATTTCAACCTTTCAATGAGAGCTCTAATACTTGATTTCTCAACAATATTTGTAGATTTCAATGCTTCAATATGTGCTCTAATACTTAATATCTTTAGAATGTTTGTAAACTGCTATAAATAAAATGAATTATTTTTTATTTCCTTATAATCTAATCTATATGTTTTAATGTCCTAAGGTAACTATGTATTTAAGTTATTCATCTAATGTCCTAGAATAAGTTGTAGACTTTTATGAACAAAATGAATTTATTTTTATTTCTTTATAATATAATCTAGATGTGTTAATATCCTAAAGGTAACTATGTATTTATAAGGATCTTTAATTTTTTAAGGTAATTATGTATTTATAGAGATTTCAAATATATATTAGGACCCAATTGGCACCTTAAAAAATGCCCCAAAACACTAACAAAGAGAAAAAGATAGAGAGAAAAAGATAGAATCACATGGCAAGTGAAAACTTGACCACAAAAGACCAAATAACCATTAGGAATGTGTACCTTAGATTTTGTACATGTAGAGAACACATGCCCCAATTTTTTAGTAAAGTGACCCTAAACAAAAATCAAAAGGGAGGAGAAAGAAAGGGAAAGAGAGAGAATAAGGGGACATGTAGATGAAAAAACAAGTGCTAGTAACACGTAATTTGGGCCAATAACCTAAAAGTGCATATGTGACCTTAGTGTAGACATATAATTTTTCTACAAATTTTATTATTATAATAATTTTAGTATTGTTTTGTGTATATGGTTTCAAATTTTGGTTTGGGTATGTATTGGCACTTTTCCTATATGTTTGCCTTGTCTTTTACTCTATGTGACCTTGTCTTACTCTCTCATGTTTTCTGAATTCTATGTTTTATGGATTTGGGTATCCCCCCCCCCCCCCCCCTCTCTCTCTCTCTCTCTCTCTCTCTCTCTCTCCTTTTATTTTTTTTGTCTTTTTACTCTTGGGCATATTCAGTGGTTTTTAAAATCTCTCCAAGTGTATTTAGTGGTTCGTGGAATCTCACCATCAAATTTTATTTTAATTTGTTTGAAGGGGATTATTTTATCAATGTATTTCTTCTATCTTTTGCTTGGATTAATTTCCAATAGATCCTTAATTTGTACTTGAGAATGATATACATACAAGACCTTCCATATAAATTTCCAGAACATGTATCGAGAGGAATAATCTCTCATTTTAAACTCTAGTTACACTCTACAAAAGTTTATTTTCACTTTTAAGGATTTATATTAAATTTTAATTGCATCTTGTACTAAAATAAAGATAAGATAATGTGTGTGTAGATGCATCCTCACCCATGACAAGAATAAATATCTTACATGAAATATTTTATTCACATTACACTAAAAATATGATGTGTCTAATTCCAAATATATAGAATATGTATATACATCTTCATCTAGGAAGATAAGAAAAAATATCTTACACAAATTTTTGTATTCACTACATTGAAAATATAATCACTTTAATTCTAGATGTGTAAAATATGTAACTACAACTATAACACATCACAACCATCACCACAAACTAATTATTATTTTTAGTGTCTCATAACAAGGGGATGAGAGATCTACAAGAATGAAGTTTAAAAAGGGAGAAACAATTTTAAAGGAATAAAGTTTAACACTCTGCTTGGAAAACCATTACATAGCAATCATCATACATTGTTTTCAAGGAAATATTACTTTTCACCATGTCTTAGCATTATCTTCTACATTCGCCTCAAACATCGTTGGGTAACCTTTCGGTATTAATTTTTGATAGGCATACAATAATTATTCCTACGCAAATGCACCATAACCAAAAAAGAGATAACACTACAACAAAAGAAGAGATAGCCTATTGATATATCTCATGCTCTTATTCTTTAGTCCCTTAATAAAAAATAATGAAATTTGTTTTATGTAAATAAGCACCATTTCCATTTTAGTGCCTTTAGAAAAAGGAGTGAAAAATAAATATATAGAGAATCACCCTTACCATTTCTTCTAAGTTTTGTAAAAATGTAGATTCGATAAAATGAAAGTGCCTTTTGGTGTTACTAGTCATAGGTCAACAATATAATTCAAAACTACCTTATTTTAATTAATCTTAAAAGTAATGTGGCCAAGTTAAGATTTTGGTTTCCATTATATACATAGGACTACACATTCTTAGTTAAGAATGGAGTGTAGCATCATTATCAACAAGGGAATTTCCTTGGAAAATGTAAATTCAATAAAACAAAGATGCCTCTTATTGTTACTAGTCATAGGGCAATCACTCACTATAGACCATTCTTATTTTAATTAATCTTAAGAGTAATGTGACCAAGTTAAGATGACATCTATTGTAAACACAATGCTACACATTCTTATTGAAGAATGTAGTGTAATATAATTATCAAATAGGGAATTTTCTTGGTGTTTCAATCTCTCCCTTTTAAGGGTTTATTTCTTAGAATATAGTAATAACAATATGACAATAGACTCTAAGAACCTAATCTTTATTAGAATATGATGGTTATAGAAATTACTAATAATAATTAGATGAAGAATCATAAGTATTAAGTATTAACCTATTATTATGATAGGGATATATATCACTTTGCACACTAGTAATGCAATCAAAACTGTTAATTCCAATGTTAATCTAATCTAAGTTGTCAACACCATTATCCATTACAACTTAAATATCTTTAAACTACTAATCCTATCTTAATTGTCAAAAAAATTATCAATTACAACTTAAATCTTATCACAAGTGGTTTTCAAGCCTTGAAATTTTGAATATAAAAATATTTTAATTAAAATCAATTTATTATTGAGATCATAAACTTAAGGAGGAACTCACATAAATTACTTGATAAAGATGAGGGAGTTATATTTCATTATGTCATCATCATTCAATACATATCTTAATTTTTTTTAATTAGATGAAAGGTAAAATATTGTATTAGTGTTAATTAAGTCTATAATTTGATATAGCTTAATGTTTTTTAATCATATATAAAGTAAAATATCATATTAGTATTAATTAGATTAATGTTTTTTCATTATATAAAATATTTTACTAGTATTAATTATATCTATAATTTAATATAAATTAATATTTTTGTATTATATATAAAATAAAATATTGTATTTGTATTAATTAAGAATATATTGAAGTAGAATACAAGATGGTAATCCTATCATAATTGTCAACACCATTCTCCATTACAACTTAAATCTTATCACAAAGGATTTTTAAGCCTTGAGATTTTGAATTTAGTGATCCTTTAATTAACATCATGAATATAAGGAAGAACCCACATATATTATTTGATTAAAATGAGGGAGTTATATTTTATAGATGCCTTCATCATTTGTTTTATATTAATGTTGTTTTATTATATAAAGATAAAATATTATACCAATATAAATTAAATCTATATTCAAATAGCTTACTTGACATATAAACTCAAGTCACCATTGAAAATATGTGAGATACAAAATTTAAGCAATATAACGCATTTGTCACAACTCTAGTTGCTTAAAGAATAAATCATACTATTATGATAGAATATGCTTCACAACTCTTATAACTTAAGAGATTAATCATACTACTATGATAGAATATACTTCACAACTTTCTTTTACAACTTAAAAGGGTAATCATATGAGTATGATAACATATACATATTTGCATTAAGGCAAATTTTTTTTTTAGCTAAATTAAAGGTTGCATAAAATCTCCACATGATTAACCCATAATATAATTATTACATCCAAATTATTATTAACTCATAATATAATTATTATATTAAATTAAATATGTAAAATCTCCCCATAATTACCCCCATAATGTAATTATTATATCCAATCAAAAGTTGCATAAAATCTCCCCATGATTACCCCATAATGTAATTACATCATTGAATAAGCCATTGGTTCCAACTATAAATGAATGCCTATTTCATGCTCACCATTTAAACAATTATCCTCAAAGTAGAATAAGGATACAATGTGATACCCTGAAGTGCTATTATAATTTTTTAAGGAAGCAATATTGGTTTACAATATCTTAATGTATTTGTTATATAATCCAATAAATACTATTATTAATTAGAATGAAAATATTATATTTTATTTGAGTATTATTATAATTATATAAGGAGGCAATATCCACTCTTTTTTTAGGAGACAATATTTAGAAACAATTTTCATTGAAAATATAATAACATATTTGATATATAATTCAAAAAATAATACTAATTTCAAAAGTTTTATTATAATTCAAAATATTATAACATATTTGGTATATAATTCAAAAAATAATACTAATTTCAAAAGCTTTATTATAGTTTTTTAAGGAGGCAATGTTGATTCATAATATTCTATTTTATTTGAAAGAATTCAACTATAATTTAATAAGGAAAAAATCTTGATTCACAATATATTATAATTTTGTTAAAAGATAATCTTGATTCAAAATATAAAAATAATTCTAATTTCAAAATAACTATTATAATTTTGTTAAGAGGCAATCTTAATTCAAAAATTATAATACAAGAAGCAATTTTGATTCACAATATCTAAATGTATTTGGTATATAATTCAATAAATAATATTAATTTCAATCTTTATATTTAAATATATAATTTAACAAATAATACTAATTTCAATACTTATACCTATAAAAATATCTTTAAAAGATTAATGTATTCAATATATAATTGAACAACTAATTCTAATTTCAATCCTTATACTCATAAATATATCTTTAAAAGATTAAGATGGATTGAAATATAACATAGATTAATTTATAAAATAAATTTTCATGCATAGATTATTTATTTTCTCTAAGATGTAATATGACAAATCATATCAACCTTTCGATTCTTTATATTATTAATTAAATATTACAAATAGAGGTTATGAAATAGTAAGTATAATTTTTCTATAATTAAAATGAAATTTATTATAAATAATAAGATATGATGTAAAGAATATTTCAGTAATCAATTATTATGAAATAGAAGTTATGAAATAAGAAGTATAATTTTTCCTGGGAAGTATAATTTTCCCTAATGACATTTATTATAAAGAATAAAGTATTGATGTAAAGAATAATTCAATCATTACAATTATTAGTTATCTCAAGATAGAGTGTTGGGCCACCTCATGTGATCTAAATGAGATCCCGTAAGTTAAAAGGAATATTATAATTAAGATCATCCTCCATAAATGAGAGCTCTAAGTTGAAGAGGATATTAAATTAAGATTATCCTTATATAGGTTATAATAGTAAGAACGATGTGGTTGATATAATTCAATCAATTTCATGTGATTTAAATGAGAGCTCGTAAGTTGAAAGTGATATTATAATTAAGATCGTTCTCCATAAATGAGAGCTTGTAAGTTGAAAGGGATATTGTAATTAATATTATCTTCCGTATAGATTCTAGTAGTAACAAGGATTTGTTTGACATAATTCAATTCAACATGAATGATACAATGGTTTCTTGTTCCAAATACATTAATCTCAAGATAACATGTAACCTTCACAAGATTATGATTTCTAGGTCAATATTTAAAGTTATAGATATGAGAATACTACAATGGTTTAATGTTACAAATAAGTTAATCTTAAAATAGCATGTAATCTTCAAAATATTATCACAAGAATATTCAAGATAGTATATAATCTTCACAAAATTATCGCATATCAAGAATATTCTATTGACCAATAAGTTAACAGAGTGCTAAGTTAAAATATGTATATCAAGAATATTCAAGATAGCATGTAATCTTCACAAAATTATCGCATATAAAGAATATTCTGTTGACCTCTAAGTTAACAGATCATTAAGTTAAGATTTCAAATTATAAATATGATATTTAAATTTATATATTCTATTGACTGGTAAGTCAATATTTCAAGCTATAGATATGAAAATAGTACCATGGTTTAATGTTACAAATAAGTTAATCTCAAGATAGCATGTAATCTTCACAAGATTATCGCATATTAAAAATATTCTGTTGACTGCTAAGTAAAGATTTTAAATTATAGATATAAGATTTGAAGTTACAGATATGAGACCATTGGATTATTAGTTCATATGACAAGATTTTTTATCAGTCCATATGGCAAGATTTTCCTCTAGAGATAAGACCGTTTATGTTTTATTAATAAATTTTCAAAGAGTACCAATTTTAATTTAATGAGTAGTTATTGTTTGCTTCCCTCCCCCTTCAAAAAAATAAAGGATATCCAATAAGTTTTATTAAGAAATTTTCAAGGAGTACCAATTTTAATTTAATGAGTAGTTATTGTCTCCTTCCACTCCCCCCTTAAAAAAATAAAGGATATCCAAAATCTTAAAGCAATAATAATTACAATGAATTAATTGCAACACATGAACATTCAACAACAATAAACAGAATATATATTAACTCACAGTCAACCAAGATGGTCAAACAAGGTTACTCATCTCATAATTATAAGCACCATTCCAAAAGTGTATATATATAAGTGTAAAGAGGTTACGTTTAGAAGGGTAGGAACAATCTTCATTTTCGTACAATTCCCAAAACTAGAAATGATTTTGATAATCTTAAGAACATCTAATGAATATCATTCCTTAACGACTAGCATGGTTTCATTTTAGATTTCATCATGAGAAAATTATCTTGAGTTGTGTTCATCTTCAAACAAATTTCGTCGTACAGTAGAATCCACAAACAAGTCTTTTATAAGCATTAGGCTGGCAACGCATCTCCAAAGCTATCTGGGAACATTAATTTCTGAATGCAATAATACTAATAAACAAGAAAAGCCAACAAAACTACATACATGCTCACAACCATTATGTTGCCTAATGTTTACCTAAAAACCCTGTTATATGATTTTTAACACAAATACATATTGCCCTTGCGTTATATCTCACATAAAATACTTAATCACAATACCGGTATATCACACGAGTATAAGTTATATTATCGTTATGTAATGAATTACACTACATTATCGTTATGGAATGAATCACAATAAATCATTAAGAGGCTTAAAAGAAAGGTGAAGGAGAACTTATATCTACAACTACCAATCATATGATATTGAAAACTAACCATAAAGCAAGCAATTCAAAAATTAACATCTATTATCAACAAGAACCAAACATAATATTATAGATTCAAATGGGCAGGACTTCTGTAACATAATAAGGTAAATGTCTTTCGTATTGGCTCATTGATCATATTATCGTATCAAGATCACCCTCTCACCATACTTTCCTCACCATCAACTTCGTGTGAACATAACGTCATATTGTGTTCACAACATACATCTCGTTTTCATGTTATGATTGTTGTAAACAGTAAGCACAAAGCAATTAAGAAAAATATCAGAATGAATATATATGAATTCAAAACAAGCTGTTGGCTTATACAAGCCTTACAAAGAGATAAAATTGGAAACAAACAACCTAAGTTTTTTTATTGATCCTAATAACATGGTAAATGGCTAAGGAAATGGTCAAACTCTACCTATATGTCCTAAATAATAGGATTTATTAACTGAATAAACTCTTGACAACTTCAACTATAACTCTAACCACCCCAACAATTCCTCCCCTAAACTAATTGCAGTAATGCTTTCAGTTTACTCGTGGTACCACACACACACCCATTGACTCACGCGGCTTCAATAATACATCCAGCTAAAGTGGTTTTGTCATAATGTCTGCAACTTGTTCTTGTGTGACACAATGCTTCAGCTCAACTACTCCATCTCTGGTCAAATCACGCAAGAAATGAAACCTTACATCAATGTGTTTGCTGCGTCCATGCATCACTAGGTTCTTGGATAGCTTAATGGTAGAACTGTTGTTACATAACAGAGTGGTACACTTGCCTTGAGAATGACCAAGCTTCTCCAATACTCTCCTCATCCACACCCCTTGACAAGCACAAGCTGCCACAAACTCTGCTTCAGTAGTGG